>JARQOC010000002.1:172654608-172900406 GCA_033576535.1 Allobates femoralis
AAAGGCTTGACAGGCTAATTTTGGATGCCACAGGAGGAAAGAGTACTTCTCTTCCCCAATATAAACCTAGACGTCCCTTTTTTGTGCGGCGTCGGCAGACAAGATTTTGTTGCTTTTGGAATTCGTTTGGCTGGTCGGTCTCCCGCCCATCGCAGAGGATGCCCCGTTCCCCCCACAGTGGTGAGTGGTGGCAGCGTGTGTGAAGCTGGGTGCGTGGTCTGAGTCGGGGTGTGATTGATGCTCCCTTTCAGCAGAGGTCGAGTGCTGGATTGGCGAGATACCAACTTCTCAGTACTTGACTTGGGATATGTGATTCCCACAATTAACGGCTCAGGGAAAAGGAATTTACAGTGACTACACAAATACCTTTTTTGGCTTTCGGGTGACATTTATGGGAAACATAATAAATTCCCGCTTCAGTGATATTTTATTATGAAAGTAGGGCATTTATGTAGAAGCATGAAATGGTGATATCCGCATCTCAAACCATTTATTGAAACAGAAGTCCAATAGTTGTGAGTATACCCCAACAACAAATGTCACTGTCTCAATACTGTCATGTGGCCTTGAGCATCAATTACAGCTTGATGACGTCTCATGTTCTTAACAAGTAGTTATTGTCTGCTGAGGCGGCATCCCACTTTTCTTGAAGGGTGGCCTTCAGGTCGATAAGGTTGTGGAATACAGAGTTAAAAGCCTCTACATGGCGACTCAGCTGATCCCATAGGTTTTTTTATGGGCTTTGGGTCAGGATAAAGTAAAGGCCGTTTCATTTGTAGTACCCCTGACTGCAGCAGTTGTTCCCTAATGATGCGACCCGGATGAGTTGGAGCACTGTCCTCCATTAAAATGAAATTCGGATTGTGTTGTTCATGCAGTGGCACAATGACTGGATTAATGATGTAATTCAAGTACTAGGGACTGTACCATTCACAAAGTGTAGGGCAGCTCAGTATTGACGAGACATCGCTGCCCACATGAACGCCACCACCATCAAATGCTCGTTTGGTGACAACAGTGGTTGATGGATAGTGCTCTCCTTGACATCTCCAGCACTGTTGGCGGCCATAATTTCTGATCAGCGTAAATAGACTTTCATCAGTGAACAGCACTGAGGCCCACTGGTCACTTGTCCAGCATACTTCCTGGCACATGCAAGACTATGTACTAATGCTTCTACCTGGTGGTGGAGTCAAGTACCCTTGCAGGCTGATGTAAACGGTTATGAATGGTTTGGCGTGACACTTGGGTGTGTCTCACCTCCCTTAAATATTCCTGGAGTTGTGTGGCATCCAGTTCCGCATTGCATTGTTCACAATTAATCGCTTATCAGTTTGGGATGTGGCCAAAGACCCATAATTTCTCTGCCTCTCTGTGATTCTTCCAGTCTCTCTCTCTCTCTGTTGTAACCTGCTGATGACACACTAACACTCTAAGCTCAGTGGCCTCTTCCGTCTCAGAACATCCTGCTGAAAGCCTCAAAATGGTGAGGTAGAGTTGATCAATTAGGTGTTGTCTTGGTCTTATAATAATAAAATGTGAACATGATGAGGAAGACTGTTAAAATACCAATTTTAATTGACCCACAATATTTATTAAGTGATTCATAGATTAAACATCTGTTGTGAAGTTTGCCATTAGGATCCTTGTTAAAGCACAAAATGTTGGGCAAAAAATGCTAAAACACTGAACAGTTGGGCATGTGTATTCAGAAGTGTAGAGACGGTCACACTAAAGGGATCCTGTCACCCTTCCCTGGGCCTATAATGGTTAACGTGTCACCTTCAGCAGCACTAAGGCTGCATTCTGTGAAGGTGGCTCTTATGTGTAATGTCCCCAGGGACACTGAAATAATGCGTTTTATAAATTTGGCTCCATACCTGTACTTTGTCTGGAGGGTGTGTTCTTTACCAAGCTCTCAACTGACTTTCTGCTCAATCATCTCCCCCCTCCCCTCCGGGCACCGCCTTCTCTCTGCCCCTTACGTCCCCGGCGCCTGCCGTAGTGGGGATACAGGTGGATTAGTCTGGCAGCAGAATTTAGGATAGGTTGGAGAGGTGCACAAGCGCCAGAAGAGAGGCGAGAGAGTAGGAGGTTGCAGTAGGCAAGGTGGCAGATGATGAGGACATGCAAGAGAGTTTTTGCAGTTTCTTGGTCAAAGAATGTATAGATCTGGGAAATATTTTGGAGTTGGAGTCGGCAGGAGGTGGCAAGAGCTAGAATTTTAAAGAATCAGAAAAAAGGTATATAATGCAAATTTACAAATCTTTATTAAATTAAATAAGTTAAAAACAAATCTTGTACAACTAGAGGCATATCCTAGTAGTCTGTAACGATCAGGTAAAACGTGATGATGGCAACACAGTGAACTACCTGGGTGTATAGATATGCTGTAGCACTTTAAACTTGTCTCACTTGCATTTGTGATCATTGAATAATATAGGTGGGAATAATGAGAGTTTGACTAATTCCCACATTTCAATTGATCTTCTACCTTATCACAGTTGTTGTTTGGTTGATTTTTTGATATTTTGCACTAGCACTTTTTTTCCCCTTTTTTGCATCAGTCTTGTAGCACTGTGTGTATTTTAGCACCTGTATTTTGATTATGAATTATATATTACTACAGCAATATGCACTTTTGTAGGGCTATCTATGTACAGAGAGGAGTAAGTAGACTACCAAAATTGGTTACCCACTAGTTGTACAATATTTGTTTTTAACTTTTTTAATTTAATAAAGATTTGTACATTTCCATTATATACAGCCTTTTTTCTGATTCTTTAAGATATTTTCCTATATACATTATTATTCCATGAATTCTAGGATACAAACCAATTTGTTAAAATTATAGCGGTATGGTATCCTTCTGTGAGCTTAAATTTTGATAAGGGCTAGGATTTGTGGCTCGAAGGAGAGGGCAGAGACTAGGATTACTTCGAGGCACCAAGCATGTTGAACTGGGGGAAGTGAGAAGCCCTTTATTTTGATGGATAGATCTATGATGTGGTAGAGTGAGATGGGGAAAAAAATGATGAATTCTATTTTGTCCATGTTCAGTTAGGCTGAGAGCTCACCATCCAAAAGCACTGTGTTGGACGCAATGTCTCCGGACCTGCCAGAACCCGCAGGTGCACGCAGGGAGACCACAGCTGCCCTGTACTCAAGATCTGCGGAGGGTGCAGAGCAACTTCTGCTTGCGTGCACCTGATGGTTATCTCTTCCGACTCCACAGCATGAAATTAATATGCTGTGGAGATGCGGAAGTCCAGAAACCCACACCTCAGCTGAAAAACGCTGCAGTCGGGAGAAGCATAGAGGATGGGATTTTTTAAATCCCATCCACTATGCTGCTACTGTATAACGCAGTGTTTTGGACACAGCAGGAATACACTGCGTCCAAAACGCTGTAATTCCTGACTGTGAGCACACACTTTTAGAAAGCGAGCAGAAAAGTATAAGATGAAATAGCAGACGGACATTGTGGGATTTTGGTTAGTAAGGTGGTGATGTCAGGTCCAGAGAGGTAAATCTGCGTGTCATCAGTGTAGAGATGATACTGAAAACAATGATACTCTGTCCCAGGCCGAAGAAGGTAAAGATGGAGAAGAGAGGGGTCCTAGAACTGTACTTATAGGAACACTGGCAGACAGGGGGTGAGGTGGTGGTGTGGGCGAAGGAGATGTTGAATGTCCAGTGTGTTAGATATGCAGAGATCCAGGATAAGTCCAAGTCTGTGATGACGAGCGGAAAGGATCTGTCGCAAGAGGAATGGTCATTGGTGACAAAGGTGGAAGAAAGGTCCAGAAAAAGGAGGACAGAGTCGCTTGCTCTTGGCAGTTAGGTCATTGGTGACTTTATTTAGGCCCCTTTCACATAGGGTTTTTATTTTTAAATTTTTTTTATAAAAATGCGGCAGTTGAGGTAAAAAAAACTGCATCTGCCGCATTTTCCACCTATCGGCCGCACTTGCGGCCCCTTGCGGAAGGGCCCATGCATTGTCTATGGGCTTGCGGTAAGTGTGCGGTTTTGGCAGTTGCGGCCGCGAAAAAAAACGCGGTGAGCTGCGATTTTTTTTTTTTTTTTTTTTTTTTTTTTTTTTTTTTTTCCCCAATGTCAAAACCGCACTTGCCGCACACTTTCCACAGGCCCCATAGACCATGCATGGGGCTTGCTGCAAGCATGCCGCAAAGTGCAACCGTTAGGCGGAAATTGTGGCAGATGCGTTTTTTTTTTTTACCGTAACTGCCGCATTTTTCAAAACACCTCTGTGAAAGGGCCCTAAGGGCAGTTTCGGTTGAGTGATGCAGTTGGAAGTCAGATTGTAACTAGTCAGAGGGAGATGTGGGAGGACAGTTTAAGGCCCCTTTCACATCAGCGTTTTTTTCAAATCGCGGCAGATGCGGTGAAAAAACCGCATCTGCCGCGATTACCGCATACCGGCTGCACACCAGTTGTTAGTGAAAGGTTGAAGAGATGTTAGGGTTGGGAATGAGGTGGGACAGGAGTGGGTCAAACGTGCAGGTAATATGTGATCTTGACATTAGAGAGGAGAGTTGATTTTCTGTCATAGTGGAGCTGGTTCTGGAAAAAAGGACTGAGCACTTATGAGGGGCGCTGGGGACTTCATGCAATAACTTTTATCTGATGTTGTCAATCTTCTGCTTAAACAAAGAGGCAGAGATGAGAAGGAGGAGGTGAAAATGATATTTGATTTGAATTTGTTTTGTTTTTTCTGGTATTACATTGATACATCCACTTGTTACGATTAATAAAGTCCAAGTTTCCAAATGTCCAAGTTAATAAAAACACATCCAAAGATCCACCTTTAATTTTGCCATCCTTACCTCAATATACTTTACTTTGTATAAGTTGACATCAGGAGATAAAGTAATAATGGTACCCCAGTTGGCATCTGCTATCTCTGCACTCCACTCGAAGCTCTCCGGGAGGCTCATGGTGACGTCACCAGTGCAAACTACGATGTGCAGATAAGTCACACACACTGCAAAATCCTACACATTTCACAGGACTGCTTTCTCAATCAGGGTTGAGTGTGCGTAGCTACTGCAACAATTTTACTGCGCTCCAGGTGTAATGCAGAGCTTGCTGTCAGTCAGTGCTGGGGTGCGAGGTTACTACCGCTGCTCACTACACTAAACCTGCGCTGGCACCACATCTATGACTTGAAGCCGAATGCTGCTGGGATCAAGAAAATTAATTTCCTTCTGGCAGCAGTACTTTAGTGTTGGTGTTGAGAGGGTTCAAAATACTATTAACCTGCAGAATACTCCCATAGCTGTAGGGTAGTGGTGTTTTTTCACAGGACCGCTTCCCTTTAAGGGGTGAATCCATCCATAACAATTGTTTTTACTTACTAATTTAGTAATTTGTGTCAATTATTTTTGTTTGTACTTAGACCTCCTCACCTGATTCGTCCAATGAGAATTCTCCAGTCAGCCCTCCGGATGAGCAAGGACAAAGCGATGCACCACCTCCACTCGAAGATGAGGAACCCGCTTTTCCTCACACTGACCTGGCCAAGCTCGATGACATGATCAACAGGTAATTCTTTTTCTAAGCTAAAAACCTCCATCATAGTGAACCAGCTTTTAAAAAGGTCACCTTTTTTGATTTTGTTTGTAAAATCTTTTTAAAGGGAGTCATTTTGGTGATTAATATCTGCTTTAATTAGTGCTTTCTGAGTTTTCTCTACGTTATTCTTATCTTTTGTATTTTTCCACTTTTGACTACTATAAGCTTGTGAGGATGGTGGCGTGCCCGGCTGCTCTAAGTTGTTTGCTCGCTATGATGCACACCTGTATGCGTACGTCCAGTACCTCTTTCACATGTGCACATTAAAAAAAATGCACGTGTCTCATGCTCTTTCTTGACCATTAATGAGTTAGTGTGTGCCATCCGTGTGACACGGAAATCGCATGACATTGAAATGAATGTGTTTTTTTTTAAATTCTTTTTTTTTAGATTTCTTTAAAGGGAACCAACCACCTCAGATGACGACTATAAGCACTTAATACGTGTCCCTGCACCCTACCTAGACTGTTCCACCCATAATTTTGTTAAGAATATTGATTTTTGTAAGCCGACAGGAAGTGACGATGCGAGTGCACGTGACTCTGTCTGCCTCCGATGACGTGCAGGGACGGGAGCAGCCTTGCGTGCCCGCCCACAGAAAGATAATATCACGCCCTTCAGTGACGTCCTGCAAAAAAAGAGGGAGGGGTAGAGAGCCAGTAATGCTTTAGAAGACACAGCCCACTAGTAGATCAGCACGAGGGAGACTCCCAGAAGTCGCCAGGCCACTATTTTTACTAAGTGTATATTTCGGTTTACAAAAATCAATATTCTAAACCAAATTATGGGTGGAACAGTCTAGGTAGGGTGCAGGGACACGTATTAAGTGCTTATAGTCGTCATCTGAGGTGGTTGGTTCCCTTTAAAGATGTGCAGATATATTTAACCCCTTCAGCACCCAGATATTTTTCATTTTTGTTTTTTGTTCCCCTTCCAAAAGCCATAGACTTATGACGGGTTGTATTTTTGTGGGACAAGTTGTACTTTCAGATGCAATCATTTATTTTTCCAAATACTGTACAGGGTCATTCCATGTCAAGTGATCCAAAAATGAATGTTTTTTTTTTTTTTACATGACGTCTTCAGATTTTTTTTTTTTTTTTTTTTTTCTATATGAAGTACTACTTTAGTTAATTACAAATTAAGGCTGCATTCACATATTGCGTATTTTGCTGCGCTTTTTTACGTGCGCTTTTCAAAATACGCAATGTGTTTTGTGTCTGCCAGCAAAGTGAATGTGAAATTCACTTTGCAGTGCAGACAGTGCGTAAGAATATGCGTAAGAATATGCAGTGCATTTTCAGGGAGAAGGCGCAGCTGCGTAAAGAATTGAGATGTCTATTCTTTACGCAGCTGCTCCTGCGTTTTCTCCCTCTGATGTCAGAGGAGGAAGAATCTTGCGTCCTCCTCCCCTCTGTGACATCTGTGGCCGCCCATTAGATTTCGCAGTGTATTAATAATACACTGCGAAATCTAAATTGAACAAAAGCAAGTGTATGAAAAATAAAAAATAATGAATACTTTACTTCTCCGATGCCTTTTCCGGTGTTCGGTGTCCGGTTCCAAGTGAGATGTCTTCTGCCAGGACCTGTGGTGACGTCAGAGGGTCGGTCCCGGCGCTGATTGGGCTGCTTGCGGTCATGTGATACATATTTATCTCTGGCTGGACAGTAAGCCTGAGTAGAACAGTGTTTATTTCGTTTCTCTATCTTATTTCTAACCCGAGATTTGATAGAAAATGTAAAATTCGCACTTTTTTTAAAACTTTAAAAATCTGTAAAAAATTAACTGATAATTACAAATAAAAATTTTAAATTTTTTTTTTAACTAAAGTTGTACTTCATATAGAAAAAAAAAAATGAAACCTAAAGACATCAGGTAAAAAAAATATTCATATTTAGATCACTTGATATGGAATGACCCATTGGCGCTATTAATAGTAAAATATTTTAAAATATGATCCCATCGCGATGCCAACTTGAAATTTGGTACAGATGTGGCTAAGAGCACAGTAGACACATGGGCAGTTTTTGAAATATTTAAATTATGCTGATTTTTCGGAAATGCATTTTAAAATGTTACGTTTGCTTTCGCATTCGTAAAACATAAACAAAGATCCTCTTGTGACATATCTGGTGAAAGCCTGTACAGTTCTGAGTAGAATGGGGTTTATTTTGTCTCTATCTTATTTCTAGCCTGACTTATGAGGAGAAATGTAAAGGCAGGCAACACCGAAATGCGCACCTTTTTTTAACTTTGAAAATCATTTAAAAAAAAAAAAAATTTTAAAAATGGGAAAAAAATTCCAAGAGCCATGAAATTGCAAAAAAAGTGCAATTACACAATTGTTTTTGGAGTTTTTTTTAGTCACCATGTTCACTTTATGGTAAAACAGACATGACGCTGTGATGCCTCAGGTCAGTACAAGTTCGTAGATACCAAACGTATACTTTTACTGGTATCTAAGTGGTGAAAAAAATTCAGTAATTTAAAAAGAATCAGTCTCTTTGCGCCATGTTCTGCGACCCAGAGCATTCTCATTTTTCGGGATCTGGGGCTGTGTGAAGGCTTACTTTTTTGCGTCTGGAGTTAACATTTTTAATGATGCCATTTTTGGGTGGATGCACTGTTTTGATCTCCCGTTGCTGCATTTTATAGCAATATTGCACCGACTAAAAAAAAAAAATCGTAATTTAGGCGTTGCGTTTGGACCTTTTTTCCCGTTATGCCGTTTACGGCTCTCATTAATTGATCTTGCATCTTGATAGATCGGGCGTTTCTGAATGCGGCGATACCAAATATGTGGGTTTTTTTTATTTTTATTTTATTTATACTTTTATTTTGAATAGGAGAAATGGGGGGTGATTTGAACTTTCATGTTGTTCTCATGGTTTCTCCGCCCCTCCCCATGTTTGTACAACCTTTTTAATTCATTCTTTATTTTACACATCCCCATAGGGAGGCACACTGCTGCACAGGCTGGTTGCTTGTGACAGGTCCCAATGAGCTGCAGCCCATCAGGACCTGCCACATGCAGCCAGGACCTGTCACAAATGCGTACTGTGAGTGCTTGGCAGCACTTGCCAACCACTCACAGGAAGCAATCAGTGATACGCCGGGGTCCAGGATCTCCGATGCAGGCAGGGATCAGTGCGTCCCCCACCTCGGTGGTTTTGGATTCTGCTGCCAGTGAATGACAGTGGGATCCAAAGGGTTAACGGCACCAATCGGATTCCAGATCCGATCGGTGCTGGAAGCCCGACATCTCAGCTGATCATGGTTTGGGAAGCGGTTAATAAACTAGATATTGATAAAGCTCTACAATCTAACTATTCTATTTATCTAAACATAGAATTTAATGGAAAAAAATTGTGGGGTCCCCTTCATTTTGGTAAACAGCAAAGGTAAAGCAGACGGCTGCAGGCTGATATTATCAGGTTGGGAAGGTCCATAGTTATTGGGCCCTTCTGAGTCTAAATACACCAACCCCCAGAAATGGAACATCACATCAGATGCTCCTATTTTGGTGCTTTACCTCAGCCCTTCTTGATTTTCCTGATGCTTTGGCAATGGTGGTGGTCGTTTTTGGGGTTGACATCAGTTGTGATGTGTCCAAAAACACAGCTGCATCGAGCTGTTTTATTAATTGGGGCAGTCTGATACAAACATCCCCACTACGAACACACACACACACATACGCATGCACAACACTCCCAGACATATCCCCTTCCACCTGTTCACCACTTTGAGAGGAACAAAATCAGGTCCGCTGTTGTCCTTGAATAAAATCCTGCAAAGGAAATCATAACGCACAGAAATAAAACAAGACACTTTACATCGTTCACCAATTTGAAAAATTCCCAAGCAGGTCCAAATATAGTAGTACAGCAATTCTGTCGACTTTTAACAGGCCCTTCTGGGTCACTATGTGCTACGCCAGACATGACACCTCTAAAGAGCATAACATGAGTAACATTAATGCACGTCAGTCATGAATAGTGGTGATAGGCGAACCTTCCCCGACCCCGATGTCCAGGATTGGCAGGTTCGCCCGAGCTATTTGTAAAGTTCGAGCTCGGGGCTGGAGATGACGTGAACTTGCATCCGAACCCCAAGCTTGAACTTTACTTCCAGGGCTGCTCATTAACTTCTGGGTTTATTCACTGCACTGCTCTGCAATTTTCAGCCGATGTTGGCAGTGTTCGCGGTGATGTCGGGGTTCACCCGAGTCCATAGCCCAAGGCATGAACTCGGTTGAACTCTGACTGTCACTGTTTGTATCGGCCTGCTTCTCGCTCTGCGTAGACTCTTCTCTATGCAGAGCGATGTAGCAGAGCTGACATCAAGATGGAGTCTCAATATATAGATTTTTTTTTTTTCTAATTAAAAACAATTTTGTTTTTTTTTTAATCTTTACTTGAAATTCATGGTGGTCATGTCTAATATTGGTGTGACCCCATGAATTTTCAGGCTTAGGGCCAGCTGATAATACAAAGCTGGTTCTAACCCCATTATTACCCTGTGAGCATCCCAGCACCAGGACCGCTGGAAGAGTTGGATACAGTCAGAAGATGGTGCTTCTAGGAACGCGCAATTTTCTGGGGCGGCTGCTGATTGCATTTCGCAGGGGGAGGGGGCAGAAAGCTTGAGCCACCCCTGCACTGCAGATTCCAGCCCCCAGCTGCCTTGCTGTACCTGGTCTGACCCAAAAATAAGGTGAAGCCCATGTCGTGTGTTTTTTCTTTTTTTTTTTTTTTTTTTTTTAATTATTTTATGAAATTCATGTAATATGTTCTAAAAAGAGGGGGGTCTTCCCCATATTTTTCTTCCTGCCAGGTACAAATGGGCAGCTGGGGGTTGGGGGCAAGCCCGTACGTGGCTGGCATACAAAAATATGGTGAAGCCCTCATCAATTATTTATTTATTTTTTTAATTAATTTATTTTTTTTAATTTACTAATAAAAACAAACCCACAAATACATTTGACACTCATGGCTCTGCTTCATCAGAGACCAAGGGGATGAGCCATCCTTTCATCCCCATGGTCCCTGAAGGAGAGCCCAGAGCACTGTGGCATCGTGGGGAGGTGGTAACTCAAGTCACCAGAGGACAGCTCAGGTCATACCAACTGAGCTGTCCTTGGGTTACCCCAGTGTCTACCTGATTAGAATGCTGCAATTTGCGCTCCTTATGCCAATTGCGCGCCGAGCTGTCAGAAAATTGCACCAAAAAGCATGAAATCCATGGCAAAACAACGTGGAAAAATGTTGCGTTTTTTTGGCCCAGGAGATGCAGATTAACATTTTGGACACTGAATGCAGTTTCAGGCCTAAATTGCACCAAAAAGAATGAAATCCGCGGCACAAAAACACATTGTGTCCTTCAGGGATGTGATTCGTCCTAGGAAACTTAAAACGAAGTCTAAAAAGGCCATTTTCCCCTGTGCCTCTTTCTCAGATAGCAACCAGACTAGATCTCCTAGCCTCTCGAAATCATCATCATCGTCTGAGGAGGGAAAATCCTGCTTTCCAATTGAAAGTATGGATAGCTTAGTTTAATCTGTAAGAAATACTATATGGCGTGACAGACACTAAGGAGTCCAAATCCACGCAAGATATTATGTTTGCAGGACTCTAAGAAAAAGAGACTATCAGTCCCTGTGATTGCAGCCATTAAGACCAGATTACATACTACAATGTGTCAGCGATCCAACCTGGCCGAGATTGCTGGGACATTGTTTAATGATCACTGCTGAGATGTCACACATCCAGATATCGTGAACGACGCAGCCACGATTCCGCGACAAGCGAACGATGCTTGCGGTAGTTTGGTCGTCTACGTGCTTCAGTTCCGAATAGGTGAAGTTGTAAACGGCATTGCTTATCAAGGTGCCACACATACCGATGCAGCAGCTTGAACAGACGATGGACAGGTTTTTCAACATGTTCATAAATCTACGATCAACGACTTATCGTTGGTCTTATCTAGGTGTCACACGCAACGACGTCGTTGCGACGACGCTGCACCGCCTCAAAAGCTGTGCCGTACCAACGATCTCATTAGTGATATTTTCCTGTGTAACGGGGCCTTTAAATATCTGGTCTGTAGGGAATGGGACAAATGGAAAAGACATGGTTTCCTTCATCTCTCTAAGCGAAGATACCACTTTGACGATGAGGATTTGGTGACGTGGTCCAAGGTTCCGAAGGTCAACGCTGCTGTGGCTTCCACTTCCAACCTGCCTGTAGAAGACTCCGGCCTGCTGTCGGATCGATTAGATTGTAAAGCAGAGATGCTGCTTAAACACTCCTGGGAATCTTGCACAGGGGCCTTTTAAACCAGCCACATATGCCACTTCATGTTGGTTTGGGTAGATCAACTAGAAGACCAGCTTAAAAAGGGTGTTCCTAGGGAGAAGATGTCATCTAATCCATTAATTCGAGGTGGTTCAGCTTACCTAGCAGATGCCTCGGCGGACTCCTTGCGGCTGGCGGCCAGATCAGCAGGCCTTAAACTCTGCTCAACGTGCCCTTTGGCTCAAGGGGTGGAAGGGGGGACGCACACTGTTTGGAAAGGTACTGGATGAGATTCTAACCAAAGCCGCAGAAAGAAAGAAAGAAAGAAGGCGTTCCCTAATCCGTTTGTTCCATCCTACAGTAGGGCCTTCAAAAGACGTAAATTCGGTCAGAGAAAGTCATAGCAAGACCGTCACTGGTGGGAATCCAAGGAGACCAAGCAAAAAGGTGCCCTATTTGGATGCTCCTCCTCAAAGGGCGGCAAAAAGTCAGCTAGACCTGATCTCCCGGTGGGTGGCAGGTTGATGGTTTTTGCCCAACAATGGAGTAACATTACATGTAATGCCTGGATACTTAGTATAATCTCATCAGGTCTTTAAACTGGATTTTTGTCAGACTCCTCAAGATTCCTTTTGTAGTGACCACTCCACTGTCTCACCGACAACAACAGCTTCTCAAATTAGAGATCCAGAGTTGGTTGTCCAAGCATGTCCTTATAGAAGTTCCAGTGGACCAGGAAGGAAGAGTGTTTTATTCCCCTTTGTTTCTGGTCTCTAAGCCGGATGGTTCTTGTAGAACGATCATAAATTTGAAGAAATTGAATTCTTTTTTTCATTCCCATACTTTCAAAATGGAATCTATAAGATCTACAATTAGCTTTTATTTCCTAGATGCTTCATGGCCGTCCTAGACCTAAAGGATGATTATTACCATCTGGCCATGCATTCCAACTACCAACAATGTCTGTCTGAGTGGCAGTCATCATGGGTGGATGTACACGCCTTTTTCAATTCACAGCAATGCTGTTTGGCCTCTGTGGCTCCCTGTGTCTTCACCAAGCTGATATCAGAGGCGATTGCCTATTTACGTCAGCAGGACACGCTCATTGTGCCTTATCTGGATGACTTTTTAATAGTGGGAAGCTCTTCCACACAATGCAGGACTCTCCTGTCTAACACAATCTCATCCTTAAGGCCACGTCACACGCATCAATCTTGTGAGCGATATTGTTAGCGATCACGTGCACGCGCGATCGCTAACAATATCGCTCACATCGTTGGTGAGACTCACCAGTGATGTGGGCCAGCAAGATCGCTGGTAACTATGGTACACATTGGGTTACTAGGCGCCGCGCGGCGCTTAGTAACCCGACGTTTACCATAGATACCATCTCCCAGCATAGGCTCTGCCGCTGGGAGATCGTTCATCGTGGTGTCACACACCACGATGATGCAGATTGATCAAACGTTTATCGCTTGATTTGAGCTCCGGCTCACAAATCTGCGATCAAACAATCAAGCAATTTTACATTGTAAAATCGCTTGATTACACGGAGCGACGGACAAACGATATCGCTTAAGCGATCAAAAAAGCAGATCGCTTAAGCGATATCGTTCAAGAAATTGAAGCGTGTGACGTGGCCTTTACAGGCTCTGGGCTGGATCATCAACCTGGAGAAGTCCAGACTGATTCCACTGACTCAACAGTTGTTTCTGGGTCTTCACCTAGATTTCATAAGTCAGCGGTCTCCTCCCAGAAGAGAAAAAGGCAAATATCCTGGCTAAAGCCAGAGAGATTGTAGAGCACCCTGACATGTCCTTAGGGGATGCTATGTCCCTATTTGGGTCCCTTTTCATCTTGCACCCCAGTAGTTTAATGGGCTCAATTTCACACTCTGTTTACAGCAGGAGATTTTCTATGTGAAAGAGATTGCAAGGCCGGCTTAATGGCCACCTGACTTTACCCCTATAAGTGGTTAGATTACTGTCCTGGTGGTTGGATCTGGATAATCTTTCTAGGGGGGGTCCCATGGGTAATTAGGCCTTCTCGGGTTATCGTGACAGATGCTAGCCCTGAGGGATGGAGAGCCCACCTGGGTGACCACTTAGCCCAGGGCCAGTGGACCTTGGACGAAGCCAATTATTCCTCAAACTTAAGAGAATTAAATGGCATCAAACATGCTTTGCATCACTTTCTCCCACAGCTGTGAGGGTCTCATGTCCGAGTTCTGTCAGGCAGCACCACATCAGTCGCATACATCAACCGACAAGGTGGAACTCGATCAAGGACTCTGTCTACTATGGTAGAAATTCTCGAAGTGGCCGAAGCCCTGCTCCTGTTCCTCTCAGCCCCCCACATCAGGGGTGTAAACTATACCAGAGAGCACATCCTGAGTCACCATACTCTGCATCAAGCCGAATGGGTCCTTTGTCACCAGGCCGTCAACAAGATAGATTTGTCGGGGCTTCCCAAAATAGATCTGTTTGCTACCAGAACCAACAGGCAGGTCAAGAGGTTTGCCTCCCTGAATGTGTCGGACCATCCAGAGATGTTGCACCCTCTCCAGTACCCTTGGGCCTTCCATCTCGCTTATGCATCCTCTCCAATAAACCTGCTGCCGGTAGTAATCAGGATGATCAGGGATATCGGCGATAAGAGAGGAAGAGTAATCCTCATCGCTCCCCTTTGTCCCAAAAGACCATGGTTTCATGGCTCAGAGCCATGTCTAAATCAGACCCCTGGATTCTACTATCAGATCTTGACCTGCTATCTCAGGGTTCATGCTGTCACCCTCGGTTCGGTTAAGAGGTCTCCACTTGACTGTGTGGAACTTGAGGCAATTGTTAAAATTAAGAGGTTTTTCATTTAACCTTATCAACACCCTACTCCAAAGTAGAAAAGATTCCACGACCAGAGTTTATAGCAGAGTATGGAGAAAGTTCCTAGAATAACACACTGCCCCTTTTTCCAATGAGGTGACAATACCAGCTACTATCCTGGAGTTTTTTAAGAAGGGTCAAGACGTGGGGCTTTGTTAGCATCCTAAAGGTTCATATATCAGCTCTAGGGGCATTATATGTCTAGAATATTGCTGGGGATAGACGAGTCTCACGGTTTATCACAGCATGTGAGCATGGCAACCCTGCCCACATTGCTTGGTTCCCCCTTGGGACTTAAATCTTGTTCTTGAGGCCCTAACAGGTTCCCCATTTGAGCCTTGAGAGTCGGCGCCTCTCAAATGTTTATCCTTCAAAACAGCTCTGCTAGTAGCACTGACTTCTGCCAGAAGAGTTAGTGATATTCAGGCTTTGTCTATCAATCCTCCTTTTCGATCAATCTTTCCAGATAGAATAGTCCTGAAACTTGATCCTTCTTACCTCCCTAAAGTTGCTACCAGGTTTCATAGGAGTCAGGAAATCTTCCTTCTTTTCCGACCCTTCCACTCCTGAAGAACACAAGTTTCTCACTTTAAGACATTAGGAGATTAGTCTTACACTAAATAGATTGAACCCAGTCTTGGAGGCAGAATAGGGCTCTTGTTCGAGTCCTTTCAGGGTCACAGGAAGAGGTCTGCAGTTACAAAGAGCACCTTGTCCCAATGGATCAGAGATATGATGTGTCAAGCCTACTCGGCAAGTCCCCCAGAAGGTGTGAGGGCCCATTCAACATGGGCCATTGCTTATTCCTGGGCCAAAAGGGCAGACATCTCAATCGACTTGATATGTAAGGCATCAACATGGTCTTCACCATCTACATTTTACAACCACTATAGACTAGACTTGTCTTCAGACTCTGACCTGGTTTTTGGGAGATCTGTCCTCCAATACAGTGGACCCTCCCAGGTGATGGTTCTCTGAAAATCTCTCAAGTGGGTGCTGTCGTGGCGAGAAAAAAAGACTAGATTACTTACCGGTAATTGTGTTTTATGGAGTCCACGACAGCACCCACTCACTTCCCTCCCTTTCTTTACACAGACTCTGGTGTGGTTACTTATGTTTCACTATTAGTGGTGGTTGTATTGAATGCATATTAATTGCTGTTGTTGTTTATTCATAGAGCACCATTGATTGCATGGTGCTGTACATGAGAAAGGGTTACATACAAACATGTTAAAAATACAATGGGCAAACTAACAATGACAGACCAATACAGAGGGGAGAGAGAGGACCCTGTCCTTGCAGGCTTACATTCTACAGGGCAGTGGGAAGGGAGATAGTAGGTTGGGTCTGCTCTGGTGGTGGTGGAGTGCCGGGTCAGCGGTGGTGATGTGGCACAGTGGTCATTGCAGGTTGTAGGCTGTTCTGAAGACATGAGTTTTCAGGTTCCATTTGAAAGTTCCGAGTGTAGGGGACAGTCGGACGTGTTGGGGTGCAGAGTTCCAGAGAATGGGGGCTGCTCGAGCGAAGTATTGCAGGCACTTAGATGAGGAACGTGCAAGTGTGGAAGAAAGGAGGAGGTCTTGGGAAGATCGAAGATTAGGAGTTGGATGATATCTGGAGATTAGTTCAGAGATATATGGGGGGGGGGGTAGTTTGTGGACGGCTTTGTAAGTCAATGTTAGTAGTTTGAATTGGGAGCCAGTGGAGGCATTTGTGGAGGAATAGCAAGGAGAGAGGTGGATTAGTTGGGCAGCAGAGTTGAGGGCAGATTGGAGAGGTGCAAGACTGTTAGCAGGGAGGCCACAGAGGAGGAGGTTGCAGTAGTTGAGATGGGAGATGAGGGCATGTTCTAGTAGTTTAGCAGATTGAAGGTTGAGGCAGTGACTGATTCTGTAAATATTTTTGAGTTGGAGGCGGCAGGAGGTGGCAAGGGCTTGGATGTGTGGTTTGAAGGACAAGGCAGAGTCAAGGGTTACTGGACAGCAGAGAGGTGGCATCTGAGCCAGAGAGGTTGATCTGAGTGTCATCAGCGTACAGGTGATACTGGAAGCCATGGGACTTTGAATTGTCCCAGGCCAAGAGTATAGATTGAAAAAAGGAGGTTTAAAAAACTTATGACAATTATCTTAACTATGCGGTTCCTCTCAAGCTCTGTAAAACAAACTGAGGAGGTGAGGAGGACCGCCCCATTTTATCTGTAGGTTTCCTGTCCCTATGGGCGGATCCCTCTCTCAATTGGGTGCGGTCGTGGACTCCATAAAACACAATTGCTGGTAAGTATTCGAGTCTTTTACAGGCCCTGGACCCGAACGGTAACACCGGTTTCTTATGGAAACCCGTGTTCGGGACCTTGTGACCAAACACTGGGTTCTCCCATCCCTAGTCATGAACAGCGCAGCGTGACACAGAATGTCACACATACAAAAAGATGGCACACATACTGGAAACACAGACATCTATAGGGGGCCTATGGAAGCGTGGAATATGCACTGTGATTCCCCCCCTTTCCCCAACCAGTCTTTAGACTGTACAGATTGTACATAATACCACTTATAAATAAATCTCTGATGCTTGATGCAAGGTGAAGTCAGAAAAAGCTAAAATTAATGCAAATGTCAAAGATTCATTCTTATTAGAGCATCTTTAAAATAAATTTGAATCTAAAAACACTGGAGAACTCAAAAAAGAAAACACGAAAAATAGCCTGGAGGAAGCTTATGAGATGGGTAACAGGGGCCATAGTGCCAGCACACAATTGTTTAATTATATATACAGTGAATACAGTTACTTAATACATGCATATAGTATATGCAAAATTAAGGTACAGGGTGATATTACAAATGTTAATGTAAACATGAATCAAGGTGCTTGCAACAGGTTAGTTAACTGGGCACAGCCTATTACACCCATCTCCCTTGAGAAAACCCTAAGGATAGTAACAGGGATATGTAAGTAGATAGACAAATAGTTCCTAAGAGTAAAGACCTCGTCTCACACAACAATATCGCTAACGATATCGTTGCAACGTTTTTGTGACATTGCAGCGATGTTGAAACGACATTGTTTAAAGAATAAGTGATGCACTGCTTCTCAAGTCAAGCCAGGGTGCAAAAACTGCATGAGAATGGAGTACCAATTGAAAAAAGAGATAAGATCATGCAGAGGCTCAATGCACACCCATTGAAGTATAAACTATTTTATTGATATGAAAAAGAACAGGCAAACACACATGTTAAAAACAATTAAAACCAAGTAGGTCCCAGCAACAAGGGCTGCCATGTATAAAAAATATACAATTCCAGTTGGGGCAATTGGTCAAAATTGGGTTGGAAAGTAAACCATGATAAATGTATCAACAGAAAATACAACAATTCAAGCTTAAATCAGTGGCATGAAATGCCATAATAAACCCAATCAGAGACCCTTTATCATATATTCATACCAAGTGGATGCTGCACCCCAGGTGTCCGGGAACCCCACACGTATCGCTGCACTAAGGCTACTTTCACATTAGCCAATCAGCATAGCGGCGCTGACGTCAGAGGCAAGCGCCTGATGACGCTTGCTTCTGAGCGCCGCTATGCTGATTGGCCCACACTATGACCTGGGCGGAGCTGCGGAAAAGCAGGGACCATGGAGCCTAGGACCGGCAATATCGGTGCAAAACGGCACCGGAACACGGTGGATGGCAGCGGATCATCTCGGGGACCGGAGCACAGAGGACGGCACAGGACCATCGGGGACCCCACACCGGACCCGGTAAGAAGCGGTGCTACGTGTGTGTGTGTGTGTGTGTGTGTGTGTGTGTGTGTGTGTGTGGTGTGTATATATGTGTATGCTTGTGTCTGTATGTGTGTATGTATGTATACCCCCCCCCCCCCCCGTGTTTCCCCCGATAGTAAGACTCCCCCCTACCCTGCCTTACATTCGGGGGGGGGGGGGGGTGTCTTACATTAGCAGACCCCCCTTCCCCATCCTGTCTTACTTTCGGGGGGGGGGGGGTCTTACTATCGGGGAAACACGGTATATATATCTCATCAATTTCAAGCAGGTGCTGATTATTTGAGGTAATATGTTACAGGTGTGTGAATGGGGAGTTTACCAGGGGCCCTAAAATACATATAGTTACCATGGTGCATGGGAGTTGCTGGGAAGCCGCGCGCCTGCTGCCAGTATCCGGTTAGGTGCCGGAGATGACATGTATAATGTGCAACGGATGTATACGCGGTTGCCCTGGTGATGTTAGTGGCGCCCGCGCGTCGGAAGTGACGTTACCCTGTCGCCATGATGTTCAAATTGCCGGCTGTGCGCCGAAAGTGACGTAGTGCTCCACGTTCCGAGCATGCACCATCAAAATATGCACTAGCGCTGTTATGAGTGTTATCAAGGGAACCCTGGTAAACTCAATATGAAAATGCCCCGGATATTGGCATATATCATGCTATGAAGTGTAATCAGCACAAACATGATTAATACCTTTAAAATGGAAGTCTCCAATATTCTACAAAAGACGAGAATGGCACAAGGAGAAAATATTACTGAGTAAAGCAATACAGACGAGGGGATAAAGAGGGAAGAACCACACTCAAACCAAAATGAAGAAGGTGAAAAATATAATAAGGTTATAACACTTATAAGCACAGGAAACTAGAAAGGAATATAGAAAAATAAAAAAAAAATAAAGAAGTAATAAAAATAAATAGAAATAAGGAATAAGAAGACATATTTAAATGTTATATGTCCTTCTAGATCCAGTGAATACCTGTTAATGCAAATGCTGTAAAGTAAAAGGTGGGGAGGAAAAAAATATGCCGTAGAACGGCAACAGGTAGTTATATTTTTGAGATTAGCCGATATACAATATCGGGGCCTCAACCATACAGTGGTTGGTGTTGTAAACAATACCAACGTATCCCGAGGTTGGTAAGTAAGACCAATACTTGTCCAATGATCAAATGTCTAAAAGTTGGATCCAAATAAGGCACATTTGAACGGACCCTTGCAAGTAGCTCACCATCATACTGGAAATGGGGAACAGAGTGCTCGCCAACTTTGAGGACAATAATTTTCCAACTTAAGCGGATGAGTCTCTGTTCAGCCCAGTGTGTCTCTTGATTGGTGCTGGGTATTTACAACCCATGTTTGCACCTTGGCAAAATCCACTGTGATGACCTGATACTGTGGTCAATGTCAACCCAAGTAGGTGCTGGTAATATTACGTGAAACGTTCCCAATATTTAAGAAGTAAAATAAATGCAATGTATATCAAGAATTCATCTTTATTGTAATATTGTTTGCCATCAGACATAAAAGCCAATAGTGTAAGGTACGAAGTGTTAAACCTGAAACCCCCTCATGGGAACAACTCTCAGAAAACCTAGAAAGGACCCATAAAACACAACGAACAATAGAAAATCCAGAAAAATGCGTGGAATAACTCAGTCAGGTCAATGGTCGAAGACTGTGGTGTATATATCGAAGAAGCCCGACATTCCGTCTAAGGACATCTCCGTTTTACTTGGAAAAGGCAGAGAGAATGAATATAATCCATATCTCTACTATATAACAATTACACTCAGGATGGAGACCAGACAAAAAGTCTGTGTAAATATGATGAAAATAGTCCATCCACAAAGTTTCCAAGAATGTTGATAGAGTTGATACATATCACCGCTTGCCAATAATCAGATCCAATGAAATCCCGATATACAGAAGACACACAATATCCAATTATGTAACCTATAAAAAACGAATAGGTATTAAATATGATTTACCCGTATATACTTGTGCATAAGCCGACCCCCCCCTACTTTTGCCCCCAAAACCTGGGAAAACCTATTGACTCATGTATAAGCCGAGGGTGGACCCCAGCACAGGTATACAGCCCCCAGCAGTGTGGTATACAGCAGCCCCAGTGGTAGTATACAGCAGCCCCAGTGGTAGTATACAGCAGCCCCAGTGGTAGTATACAGCAGCCCCAGTGGTAGTATACAGCAGCCCCCAGGGGGGTATATAGCAGCCCCCAAATGCTGGCACTCGCCCCCCTTGTAAGGGCCCCCCCCCCCCCCTCTGCTTATCTTACCATCCTGGTCTTCTGCTCAGCGCCGCTCCTCGGTGCTCTGTTCTTCATGCTCCGTCCTCTCTGCATCCGGAATTCCCGGCCGTCGCGCGATGACGTCATATGCCTGCGACGGCCGGAGATCCCGGATGTAGCAGGACGGGAGCAGCGAGGACGGAGCACCGAGGAGCGGCGCTGTGCAGAAGACCGGGATGGTAAGATACACAGCGGGGGGGGCCCTTACAAGGGGGAGAGTGCCAGCATTTGGGGGCACATATGCACTGCTTCCCCCTGCCGCTGATTGACAGGGGGAAGCAGTGCGTATATAATGAGCGCCGGGCCCCGACTACCGTATTGACCCGTGTATAAGCCGAGGGGGAGACTTTTCAGCCCAAATTTTGGGCTGAAAAACTCGGCTTATACACGAGTATATACGGTATGTAGTCATTTATACTTTGATTTAAAAAAATAAAAAAAAAAAG
Source organism: Allobates femoralis (assembly GCA_033576535.1). NCBI lineage: Eukaryota > Metazoa > Chordata > Amphibia > Anura > Aromobatidae > Allobates > Allobates femoralis. Next base: position 172,675,919 of record JARQOC010000002.1, read on the forward strand.
TTTTTTTTCTGGTCGTCATAATGGGAGACCCAGACAATGGGGTTTAGGGCTCTGCCCTCCGGAGGTCACACTAGGTACTACAAGTTTGTAGACACCGCCTCCTCCGCTTATAAACCCCCACCGTAGGAGACATCCTCAGTTTTAAACTTAGTGTGCTCGGAGGATCACGCTTTGCTTGCACGCTCTGCTGTGGCCTCGGCCAATGCAATTGCGATCCGCAGGCTGTTGTGGCTGCGTCTTTGGGACTCAGATGCCACATCTAAGAAGATTTTACAAAATCTTCCGTTCGCTGGTGACAGGCTTTTTGGCACCGAACTGGACAAATTGATAAAGGATTCTGCTGAGTCTAAGATCCCGCAGAATAAGCCTAAGCCACGGTACACCGTGAAAAGGAACCCTAAGCAGTGGTCCTTTCGCTCCGGTTCACAGTCATCAACGGCGTCCACTCGCTCAGACCGAGGGGGCAAGCCTGCTACTCAGTGGCGTTCCAAGAGTCGTCAGAAGAAGCCGGCGGGGGCAGCGGCTGCCACCCCCAAGCCCGCCTCGACATGACTCGCTCTCTCATCCTGCCTCCCCACAGGTGGGGGGCCGCCTGTCCCGCTTTCAGGACAAGTGGCTTCTTCACATTCAAGATCAGTGGGTTCGAGACGTAGTCTCAAGAGGTTACAGGATAGAGCTGACGTCACAACCAATACCCCGATTCCATCGGTCGGTTCCATCTCCAGAAAAGGCTCAGGCTTTTCACCTGGTGTTGGAGGGACTCCGCAGAGACGGAGTGGTGGTCCCTGTGCCCACGGAAGAGAGGTTCAGGGGTTTTTACTCCAACCTCTTTATTGTCCCAAAGAAGGACGGCTCTTTTCGCCCGGTTTTGGACCTCAAGTTGTTCAACCGTCACGTGTTGGTTCGGAAGTTCCGCATGGAATCCCTGCGCTCAGTGATCGCGGCTGTGTCACAGGGAGACTTCCTAGCGTCCATCGATATCAGGGACGCTTACCTTCACGTCCCCATTGCACCAGCTCATCAGCGCTGGTTGAGATTCGCAGTGGGGGAAGAGCACTTCCAATTTGTGGCACTGCCATTCGGGCTAGCCTCAGCACCACGGGTGTTCACAAAGGTGATGGCCTCCATGATGGCTCTCCTGCATGCGCAGGGACACGCCGTCATACCCTATTTGGACGACCTGTTGGTCAGGGCGCCATCGGAAGACCTTTGTCGGGTGAGCCTGGAGGTGACCACGAAGTCCCTGGAACGGTTCGGGTGGCTTATCAACATTCAAAAGTCGACCCTAGTTCCGACCCAGTCATTGACATATCTGGGCATGGACTTCCACACGGACTCGGCCCTGGTGTCCCTACCTCAAGCCAAGCAGCTTGCGATACAATCAGGAGTGCAGAATGTCCTCCTGTCTCCACAGTCATCCCTACGGGTATTGATGAGACTGGTGGGTCGCATGGTAGCGGCGATAGAGGCGGTGCCGTTCGCACAGTTTCGCCTCCGTCCTCTCCAGCTGGAGATTCTTCGCAGATGGGACAAGAGGACGGTCTCTCTGAATCGGCTGGTGACACTGTCACAACCAACCAGGGACTCTCTACAGTGGTGGCTCCAGCCACATCACCTGTCACGGGGCCGGTCTTTCCTAAAACCGTCATGGTTAGTGGTGACCACCGACGCCAGTCTGAAGGGCTGGGGGGCGGTGTTCTTGCACCACAGGGCTCAAGGCCTCTGGACTCAGTCGGAGTCGGCGTTGCAGATCAACGTGCTGGAGATCAAGGCGGTCTATCTGGCGCTACTGGCGTTTCAGAGATTCCTGTCAGGACAGCCCATTCGGGTACAGTCCGACAATGCGACGGCCGTCGCCTACATAAATCATCAGGGAGGGACCAGAAGTGCTCAGGCCCTCGCCGAAGTCCACCGCATTCTACTCTGGGTGGAGGAAAACGGCTGCCTGATCTCTGCAGTTCACATCCCAGGGGTCGAGAACTGGGAGGCCGACTATCTGAGCCGACAGGGGATGGACGCCGGAGAGTGGTCCCTACATCCAGACGTCTTCCGGGACATCTGCGGCAGGTGGGGCACTCCGGACGTGGATCTGATGGCCTCACGGCTGAATCATCAGGTGCCCCAATACATGGCGAGATCTTGGGATCCCCAGTCTCTGGGGGCGGACGCCCTGATCCTGAGCTGGTCCAGCTTTCAGCTGCCATATGTGTTTCCGCCTCTGGCTCTGATTCCCAGGGTCCTGTGGAAGATCAGGACAGAATGCAGAGTGGCCATTCTAGTGGCTCCAGATTGGCCCAGGAGGTCTTGGTACCCGGACCTGTGGCAACTGTCGGGCGGACACAGGTGGGCTCTTCCAGAACGCGCAGATCTACTCGCGCAAGGCCCATTCTTCCACCTCAATTCCAGGGCCCTCAGATTGACTGCATGGCTCTTGAGGCCTGGCTGCTGACATCCAGAGGTTTCTCTCCTACAGTGGTTGCCACTATGAATCGGGCAAGGAAACCTGTTTCCAGGAAGATATACCACAGAACGTGGAAAATCTTTTTCTCCTGGTGTGCCTCTGGTGGCCGCTCTCCGTGGCCTTTGTCTATCCCGACATTGTTGGCCTTCCTACAGTCGGGGTTGGAGTTGGGATTATCCCTTGGCTCGCTGAAAGGTCAAGTATCAGCACTTTCAGTGTTGTTTGACAGGCGCTTGGCGCTCCTCCCGAAGGTACGTCAATTTCTGCAGGGGGTGTCTCGGGTGGTCCCGCCCTATAGACGACCTCTGGACCCTTGGGACCTAAACATGGTCCTGGCGACACTGCAGAAACCGCCGTTTGAGCCACTGAGAGACGTCTCTCTCTCTCGTCTGTCCCAGAAGGTGGTCTTTCTGGTGGCGATTACGTCTCTGAGACGGGTCTCAGAATTGGCTGCACTTTCGTGCAAGTCTCCCTTTCTGGTGGTTCACCAAGACAAGGTGGTGTTGCGCCCACGGCCTGAATTTCTGCCGAAGGTGGTTTCAACGTTTCACCTAAACCAGGAGATTGTTCTTCCATCATTTTGCCCCGCTCCCGTTCATCAGGTTGAGCGCGACCTCCATACTCTGGATCTCGTGAGAGCTGTACGCATTTATGTGTCCAGGACCGCCTCCTTTAGGAGTTCGGATTCCTTATTTGTCCTCACGATGGGTCGCTGTAAGGGGGCCGCGGCTTCGAAGTCGACCTTGGCCAGATGGATCAAGGCTCCCATTCAGGAGGCGTACCGGTCTTCCGGTTTGCCTCTCCCGGTGGGTTTGAAGGCACACTCTACGAGAGCTGTAGGTGCCTCCTGGGCCTTGCGACATCGAGCTTCTGCTCTACAGGTGTGTCAGGCGGCCACTTGGTCCAGCCTGCACACTTTCTCTAAGCACTATATGGTGCATGCCCATGCCTCTGCGGATGCGAGTTTGGGCAGGCGGGTTCTCCAGGCGGCGGTTGCCCACCTTTAGAGGGAACCATGTGTTATCCGTCTTGTTGAGGAACTCTTCCCGCCCTGGGGTATTGCTTTAGGACATCCCCATTGTCTGGGTCTCCCATTATGACGACCAGAAAAAAGAGAATTTTGTTTACGTACCGTAAATTCTTTTTTCTTTAGTCATCAATGGGAGACCCAGCACCCACCCAGTTGTTCCGTTGCATATTTTGCACTTGTTCTGTTCTCTGTTGAGACAGTGTTTGCCGGGTTGTTGAACCGTCTGTGCACGGCATTCTTCCCGATGTTTCGGGTGTGGTTTAATTTCTCCTCGCAGCTTATGGACTAAACTGAGGATGTCTCCTACGGTGGGGGTTTATAAGCGGAGGAGGCGGTGTCTACAAACTTGTAGTACCTAGTGTGACCTCCGGAGGGCAGAGCCCTAAACCCCATTGTCTGGGTCTCCCATTGATGACTAAAGAAAAAAGAATTTACGGTACGTAAACAAAATTCTCTTTATTATCCAACTGTATACAGATAAACAAGTCATATAACATCAGCATTTGTTTCTTTTTACATTTTACATATCTTAGATCCCCCATCAATAAGCCAGCCTCCCTCCCCCCCCTTCAGACAGCAAACCAGACATAGCATATAGTATTTGATATACATAACATACTAGCAAATCATGTATACCTTGCACTCCCCGTGCCTCTTGTCCTATCCTATCTACTATAGCCATCCCGATGGTACCTTACGACCCATATCCCAACCATGGTGCCCAGAAATATTCAAACAAATCCAATTTCCCCGTTTATGATATATGCTTTTTTTCCAACTTTGTAATGTACCCAGTCTGCGCCACAAATTCCTGCCGTGATGGAGGAGCAGCATCCACCCAGTGCCCAGCAATCAGCTTCCTCGCTATATATAGCAATCTAGCAATAATTATTTTCAGTCTATTATCCACCAGAATGTCATCCACATATCCTAATAGACACACCAAGGGATCCCTTGGTATAATGCAATTGTATGCTGCTTCCACCCTTGTAATTACCACCAGCCAGAATGCCACCAGCCTTGGGCATGACCACATCATGTGCATAATACCTGCCTTTTCTGTCATACATCTCGGGCATTCTGAAGTGGGTCTCAAATTGACTCTAAACAGTAGGTCGGCTGTACGATACACTCTATATAAGATGTATAGCTGCGAGAGCCTTCCGGGCTCACTAAGTGACAGATTTGGCACCCATTCCAAAATGGAAGTCCATTTCTCCTCTTCTATAGTTCCCATCTCCTCCTCCCACCTAGTCTTAGCCTTCGAGGGGTACTGAAGTAGAAAGGTGTGTAATAGATCTTTATATGTTGTAGCAATCACTCCCCTCGTGGGTCCACCCTCACAAATATATTCCAAAACTATATCCTGTTGTATCCACATCTCCTTCAGTTTGGTTTGTGCTCGTACAGCATGCGCCATTTGCATATATTGATACATCCCCCACTTCGCTCAGCCCAAATTCCTCCCTTAACCGAGAGAAGGATTTCAGCTCCCGTCCGTCCATGATGTGATGCGCCAATGTGATTCCCCTGTCCTGCCACTCCACCAGGCATCCCATTTTCTTAATCTCAGGTATCATCTCATTATTCCATAAGGGTGAGTATCGTGTCAGGTGCACCCTCTAAGTGTTTTCAATTTGTCCCACACTCTTTGCAACAAAACCATTGCAGGGCAGTGCTTCCCAATAATTCTCATAGACCCATCCTCCATACTCAGAATTAATGGAGATCTGCCCGTAAGATGTTCCATAATCTTTTGGACCGACGGGCGCGTCACCTTCTGTGTCCAGCCTCTAACATGTTGCCCCTGCGCTGCAATATAGTATATGTATGGATTCGGCAGGGCTAGACCCCCCTCATCCTTTGGCCTCTGCAACAGTTCCATTCTCAGCCGGGCTTGCTTCTTTCCCCATATCAAACTCCTAAACAATGAACAAATCTGTTTAAACCACTTCTGTGGAACAGAGATTGGGGTGTTATGCAAAACATATAACAGTTTAGGCATTAAAATCATTTTTATTAAGTTAATACGTCCCACTGCAGACAAGCGTAGCTTGTTCCATGCACCCGTTTTCTCTTTAATAATCCCCAGAACCGGTTCCAGATTCAGATCTAAGTATGTTGTGAGTGGGTTTGATATCCAAATGCCTAGATATTTAAACCTGTCCACCAGAGTGAGGCCCCCAGTCTCCACAACAGACGATATCCCCCGCATCCAGTGAAAATAGTGTAGATTTATTCCAATTGATTCGCAATCCGGAAAGAGCTCCGTACCGATCAATCAATATCATGGCTTCTGGCAGTGAAGCCTCAGAATCCTCCAGGAATAGCAGGATGTCGTCTGCGTAGAGCGCCACCTTTTCCTCAATCTCGCCATACCGAAAGCCCACCACCCCTCTTTCCCCTCTTATTTTAGCTGCCAGTGGCTCCATCGTCAAGGCGAATAGTAATGGGGATAATGGGCACCCCTGTTTTGTACCCCGCCGAAGGGCTATCGGCCCAAACAAGGCACCATTAATCCTTATCTTAGCCCTCGGATCGGTGTACAGCATGTGCAACCACGATAGGAATTGCGGACCAAACTCTAGGCGTTCCATAACTTTCCATAAGAATTCCCATCTCACACAGTCAAACGCCTTGTGAGCATCCAGCGAAGCCATAACCCTCTGGCCAGCGTTATCAGCCGGTAATTGCATGTTCAAATATAATCTCCGCAGGTTCACCGCAGTGGACCTGTTAGGCATAAATCCTGACTGATCCGGGTGTATCAGACTGGTGACAACACTGGACAGCCGTCTCGCCAGGACCTTTGCAAAGATTTTAACATCAGTTGACAACAGTGAGATGGGTCGGTAGGACACAGGAAGCCTCGGATCTTTACCTTCCTTAGGGAGCACCACAATAACCGCCCCCCTCATAGACAACGGGAGAACCCCCCCCCTCCCTGGACCTTGTGAGTATCTCCTGCAGCCGTGGGAGCAACACCTCTTCCAGCTGTTTGTAAATCTCCAGTCATTTATACTTTAATCATTATGTGGGTCGCGCTTTATTATCCTAAGAAACCGATAAAAGTTAATTCTTCATTTAGTCCATAGGGGTAATGGTGCGCAGTGTGAAAATCCATCTGGCTTCCGTTTGCAAGAGCCATTTATGGGCAGACCCCATTTTATTACTATGGTATTTTTAAAGTCCCACTACTCGAAGGCCGGTGGTGTTGTCCCTGTGTACAGCCAAAAAATGGGCTGCCACTGATGTGAGGGGTTTACCCTTGGCTAACATCCCTGCCGCTAGATTAATTGTGAACGTATGATGTTGAACCCTGCACCGTAATTCTTGTGACGTTTGCCCCACATAAACCATATTACATGGACATATTGGAGCATAAATAACATCCCTTGATCTACAGTTGATGTATGTTTTCAATTTATGATCCGTGTTATCCAAGGGATTGTGAAGTGTCTTGGACCGGTCGCATGAATCTGCATACGTTGCAATTTCCGCACGGTACATCGGACACCTAGGTTGCAGCATCCACTTGGTATGAATATATGATGGAGGGTCTCTGTTTGGGTTGTATTATGGCATTTTATGCCACTGATCAAGCTTGAATTGTTGTATTTTCTGTTGATACATTTTTCATGGTTTACTTTCCAACCCCATTTTGACCAATTGCCCCAACTGGAATTGCACATTGTTTATACATGGCAGCCTTTGTTGCTGGGACCTACTTGGTTTTAATTGTTTTTAACATGTGTGATGTTTGCCTGTTCTTTTTGATATCAATAAAATTGTTTATACTTCAATGGGTGTGCATTGAGCCTCTGCATGATCTTTTCTCTTTTTTTCAATTGAAACGACATTGTTGTGTGTCACACGTATCGACGATACATCGTTGATCGCAGATTTATGAACTGGTTCATATATCTGTCGTTGGTTGCCTGCTGGACGCTCAGCATCGCTGTGTGTGACAGTGGGAGAGCAACGATCAGCGTGCTCCCAGCGACTCCCAGCAAGCGCTGGGAGCTGGTATCCAAGGTAAACAGTGGGTAACTAAGGGTACTTTCACATCAGCGATTTTTGCTGTTCGCGGCAGATGCGGTGAAAAAACCGCATCTGCCGCGATTACCGCATAACCGCTGCACTTGCGGCACAGGTGCGGCAAGCCCCATACAATGTCTATGCGGGCTTGCAGCAGGTGCGGCAAGTGCGGTATCGGCACTTGAGGAAGGTGCGGCCGCAAATAAACTGCGGCTGACCGTGGTTTTTTTCGCGGTCGCACCTGCCGCAAGTGCCAAAACCGCACTTACCGCACCTGCCACACACTTGCCGCAAGCCCCATAGACATTGCATGGGGCTTGCCGCAAGTGTAGCGGTTATGCGTTAATCGCGGCTGCGGTTTGTTTCACCGCATCTGCCGCGATCGGCAAAAACCACTGATGTGAAAGAAGCCTAAGCAGAGCGCAGCGCTTAGTTATCCGCTGTTTAACTTGGATACCAGCACGCTCGCTGGTCCTTATCACTGGTGAGTCTGTCTGTGTGATGGCTTACCAGCGATCAGTCCACGATGTGGCAGCGATCCCCATCGTTGGTCGGATCGCTGCCACATTGAAGTGTGGAATGGGGCCTTTAGATTACCTTAGGGCTCGGACACACTCTCAGAGTTACATGCGAGTCTCTTGGACGAGACTCTGAACAGGCTGGAGCAGTGACCCTGAACGGCCTCTCCCTGTCTGGACGGGAATGACAGTTGCTACTGTTTCTGTGCAGCATCGCATTCCCTGTCCAGTGAGAGAGAGGCCGTTCAGGGTCACTAATCCAGCCTGTTCTGAGACTCGTCCGTCAAACTTGGATGAGTGTGTCAGAGCCCTTAAGCCCCGGTCTCACATAACGATGTGTCAGCGATGCCGACAACGATCAGCATCGTTGATGCATCGTTGACACATCGTTATCAGGTCGCTGGTGAGCTGTCACACTGACAGACTTCACCAGCGACCTCTGGGCAGCCAGATCGTTGGTACCCAGCGTCCGCTCGTTCCCTGCATCCTGGGAGCGGACGGACGCTGGTAACCATGGTAACAGCGGGTCTCTCGTGCACTTAGAGACCCGCTTGTTTACCATGGTTACCGGCACCCGCCCGCTTCCGAGTTGCGGGGAGCGAGCGGGTGCCGACCTCTCCTATCCTGTCCCTCACTATTCTCATCTCTCCCTGCTATTTCCCTGTTCCCTACTCTATCCCCTATCCTAAACCCTAATCCTATCCCTCTCCTTGTTCTAAATAAAGAAATCCCCCCCCGAGGCTCACCGGCATCAGAGGCTCCCATACCGGCATCTCTGTAATGGAGATCTCAGGGGTAAAAGACCTATGATGAGGTCAGTATCATGTGACCGGCCTATACTGTACAGTATAGGCCGGTCACATGACTGTGACCTCATTACAGGTCCTTTACCCCTGAGATCTCCATTACAGAGATGCCGGTATGGGAGCCTCTGATGCCGGTGAGCCTCGGGGGGGATTTTCTTTATTTAGAACAAGGAGAGGGATAGGATTAGGGTTTAGGATAGGGGATAGAGTAGGGAACAGGGAAATAGCAGGGAGAGATGAGAATAGTGAGGGACAGGATAGGAGAGGATGCACCCGCTCGCTCCCCGCAACCCGGAAGCGGCGGGTGCCGGTAACCATGGTAAACAAGCGGGTCTCTAAGCCCGCTTGTCACCCTGGATGTCATGTTACAGCGCTGCTGTGCGGCGCTGTGACATGGCGGGGGATCCTGACAGGTCGCTGATCGCTGCCCCCGCCGGTCACACACACCGATGTGTGGTGACCAGCGGGGGGGCCAACGACCAAAAAATGGTCAGGAGCCCTGTGCAACGATCAGCGACCTCACAGCAGGGGCCTGATCGCTGCCATCAGTCACACGCAACGATATCAGTAAGGATATCGTTCCTACGTCACAAATAGGAAGATATCGTTACCGATATCGTTATGTGAGACCTAGGCTTTAGAGGTGATCCACTGCATACAGGGGCCCAGACAGGGTGTCTATTGTAGGGATGCTTGATGTCTGATACACGCTTTGCATTTGCTTCTTCTGGTGGACACCTTCACTTTTTCTCTTAAGGTTTCATGCATATATTGTAATATTAGGACTTAATTTGTATTTCTAATACTATTTGTGTGAAGTTGTGGCTAATGTCTGCATTTAATAATTACATTTGCACAGTCACTGCCAAAAGTTTTGATGCTGATAGTTTGGTTTTCACAAAAACTGTTGCTTCAGTCACTTTAAAAAGATAAAAAAAAATAAAGGATCTAAAAACATTAAAGTAGAATTCTGAAGCCCCGGTCTCACACAACGTTAGCGAAATTGTTAAGTCCCAGATTTTGTGACGTAACCGCGATCTTGCTAACGATCTCGTTATGTGTGACACTTAGCAGCGATCAGGCTCCTGCTGTGAGATCGCTGATTGTTACAAAGTGCTCTGGGTCATTTTTAGGTCGTTGGTCTCCCGCTGGGAACGCTTTAGCGCTGCGTTTGAAAGGGACTTAGACCAACTATCTCAATACTACGCCCGAGAGTGACCATTCCCAATGACCTCTGTATCATTTCGGATCGTTGCTGAGTCGCTGGTGAGATCTGACTGTTTGACATCTCACCAGTGATCCCAAAGTGACCCAACAGCGATCACTAAGGATCGCTATCATTGTCAGGATCGCTGTTGCGTCGTTGTTTGTGACGGGAGCCTAAGCATGTTGTGCTTTTAGCACTTGTATTGACAGATACCCTTAATCTTTCAATACACATGATGTATGTGCCCACAGGACGTTTTTGGAGCAGTCATAAACGCAGGAAAACCTGAGGATCCTAGAGTCCTTGACAGGAGAAATGCTAGAATCTTGTCTGCGTTTTTTGCGCGTTTTTTGTGCGTTTTTTTAAGCTGCGTTTTTCCAGCGTTTTTCCCATTGACTGCACCAAAAACGCACAAAAGAATTGACATGTCCATTCTTTGCCATCCGCACCAAAAACGCAGGTATTTGACAGTTCTTGACACTTGCAAAACTAGTGTGTGGGCACAGTGTTTTTGTAAAACCCATTGGTTTTGCTGGGAAGCCCAACCGCAGGAACAGATTAGCATACATTAGCATAAAACCAATGGTTTTCTGCAAGCGGAAAACGCACCAAAAACGCAGCAAAAACGCCCAGTGGGCACATACCCTAAGGGCCACTTTACACACACCAACTTATCTGACCAACTTCTGACCAACTTGCTGGTTGCAGTGAAATCATGGACTCATTGCTCCATTTTGTGACTGTGTACAATGGAGCAATGTGTCCATGATTTCACTGCAACCAGTAAGTTGGTCAGAAGTTGGACAGAAGTTGGTGTGTGTAAAGTGGCCATCAACAGTTGGGGTTAACCCCAGTTTTTCAAGACTTGTTCAATTTGCGCTAGCATGCTTGGATATCTGCACCTGGGCAAAATCCTGACCGATTGCGACTTTTGTTCTTGCCCAATCAGTGGTCTGAGTCTGTCACCTTTGTTTTTATTTTTTATTTTTTTATTTTTTTGTGGTCTTCCTGCCTAAGTTTGACCAGAGTCTTATGGTACTGTTACACGTCGCTACATTGTATGCAATTTCCCTTGCAATTTGCTGGTTGCAGTGAAATCATGGACACATTGTTCCATTTGTACACGGCAACAGAATAGAACAATGTGTCCATGATTTCACTGCAACCAGCAAATTGCCAGTGAAATTGCAAGAAATGTTGCGACGTGTAACTGTACCCTCAGTGGGATTGAGATGTGGGAATGTCTAATCCATAGGTGTGTTCTGTATACATCTGTCTTTGATTGCAATCAATAATGACCCAGTGAAATTAATAAACTAGATTGATAAACAATTTTTAGATCATTAAGCCTGCAGGAGTGAGATGCTTCAAAAAGGTTCATGCCTGTAATAAACTTGATGGCACTTTCTTATGTTACGTTTTTGTTTAGTTCTCGATTGACTTCAACTGCTTTCTCAAGGTCCTAACCACTTGTGGAATTGCTGGCTGATAACCTTTGCCACTAAGTGTTTTACAAAAATGTGTGATTATTAAAACACTAAATTCTGACATGAACCCTTTTAATTAGTAATATTTGGTTGGCTTAGGCTGGTTTCACTCTGCGGTCAGGTCAGGTCAGGTTTTGTGTTTCAAAACCAGGAGAGGAACTTGCAGAGAAAAAGTGTAATTGAAAGATTGACACCTGTTCTAGGTTTTGGAGTCACTCCTGGTTTTGAAACACAAAACCTGACCTGACCTGATCTGACCGCAGTGTGAAACCAGCCTTAAAGGGACTCTGTCAGGTCACTTTTCAGTATGATACTAATAGTTCCCTTGAATAGTGCCTGGGCAGCCCTTTCAGAATATGTAAAAATCATTACTGTACACTTTGTGAAGGTGCTTAAAGCAAGAGAACTACACCCAGCAGGCAGCTACCTTCAGTAGTCCGGTCAAGTCCGCTGTATGTAAATGTTCATTTATTATTCACTTATTCCCAAGCAGCTACCCTCTCTCTCCCCCTTTGCTCTGGCTCATTTCCAGCTTAATTTTCATTCTCCTGTCCTGCATGGTGCTTATGAGGAGGGGGGAGTGGGAGTTAGAGATGGCAGGCACATATCTGATAGCTAGATGAGGCAGTCTCCTCCATTTGCTTCTCTAAGCAGAAGCTGTGCTGTCTGTGAGAGATTCTACGGTATGTATGTATTTGAACATTTGTTTTTCTGCATACAAGGAGAGCGGACAGGAGGATACAGCCTTCCCACTGTTGGTGATTTCTACTGAACTTCACTTCTGCATGAATATTCATTCCTTGAGGAGTGGGCAGCAGAGAAGCAAGTGATCACTCACTGTGATTGACAGATGGAATTAATCTGTTTATTTGCAATTTACCGAGAAATGAGGGAAGTATAAGTAAAAAAAAAAAAAAAAAATACATGAATAGAAAGAGCTTCACCAGATGAATTGGAAAATATCAGTTACATATGGTTTTTTGACCTGGCAGATTCCCTTTAATTGTATTCCCACTTAAAATTTTGATTTAATCAACTACATCTTTTTTTTTTTTCTAGACCTCGCTGGGTTGTTCCAGTTTTACCGAAAGGTGAATTAGAAGTTCTTTTAGAAGCTGCTATTGATCTTAGTAAAAAAGGTAGGTTCAGTGCAACAAAAATGAAAAGCCGACTGTAAAAATAATTAAAAAAATATCTTTAGTCCGTTATAGTGAGAAGCTGCTTTATTGTCTGGTGTGTGATGAGAATAGTTAGGTGGTTTGTGATGTGTGCTTGTCATTTACGGTCTCCTATACACTACAATAACAATTATTTGCTAAATACTGTCATATTTTGATTCATATTTAAAGGGATCCTGTCACCCCCAAAACACCTCAAAACCTATTAAAAGCTGTCCCTACAGCATAGTAACACTTACCCTACACTCCTTTTAGCTCCTAAAAGCACCAAGTGAAATAGAAGAAAATTGTTATTATAGTACCTCATTATGGATGATAATGAGTGACTATGCTATTCATAGACACCCTGGCAGGCGCTCCCTCTTCATGTTATCACGCCTCCATAGGCGTGATCTTGTAAGCTGATTAAAATGCGCGCCTCCCCGCCGCTCTGTAGTGTCTCGGCCGGCCTGTAGTGGGGCTGGGTGACGCGATACGCGTCATTTCCGGCGCTGGGTGACGTATACACCCGCGCCGCTCTGTTGGCTTCTAAACGCGCACTGCGCATGCGCAGTGCAGGTCTTGAAGCCAACAGCGGCGCGGGTGTAAATACGTCACACGGCGCCGGAAATTACGCGTATCGCGTCACCCAGCCCCACTACAGGCCGGCCGAGACACTACAGAGCGGCGGGGAGGCGCGCATTTTAATCAGATTACAAGATCACACCTATGGAGGCGTGATATCATGAAGAGGGAGCGCCTGCCAGGGTGACTATGAATAGCATAGTCACTCATTATCATCCATAATGAGGTACTATAATAACATTTTTCTTCTATTTCACTTGGTGCTTTTAGGAGCTAAAAGGAGTGTAGGGTAAGTGTTACTATGCTGTAGGGACAGCTTTTAATAGGTTTTGAGGTGTTTTGGGGGTGACAGGATCCCTTTAACTGGTGTCTCCCAAATGTATTCAGAATAATTTAGTTGTGCTACTTTAAAGGGGTTGTCCACTTCTATGCATCCCCTTCTGAATAGACTTGTTTACCCCATTGTAAATAATAAACCCTGTACTCTCCCCCTGTTCTGCCGCTGTTCCAGTGCTTTCTGTAACTGCGAATTGGAGCTCATGTGAAATCACTCGAGCCCCGTGTCCATTCACCGCCGGCTTCTGTCTTCTCACCGCCTTCGTACCAAAGGAGCTATCAACAGGAATCTAAGCGCTAGGCTTCCTAGCTCATTTGGTACAAGGAGAAGGTAGCTGGCGGTGTTTGGATGTGGGGCTCGCGTCACGTCACAATGTCATTTGAGCCCCTATGAACTAAAATAGAAAGCGTTTAAACATTGAGGTATTGACTGAAGTGATGTACGCGGATCTGACTCGCCGCTTGTCAGTGGACCTAGTAACCAGGGCTGTGGAGTCTGAGTCCCTGCCCATTTTGAGTGGAGTCGGATGTTTGACTTACTAACCTTGCAGTCACGGTTGGCTCTGAAGTTAAGTTCCACACTAAACCAATTGAAGAAGCCACAGCAGCACTCCAAGTATCGTGACCAGGTGACCAGAGCTTCATTGCACAGATACAAACAGGCAGGCATGGGCCACATGGCGTTAGAGTAGGGAGAGAGACGACGGCTGGTGGGGGGGAGGGAAGTACAACGCATATTTTGTACTTACCAGCAGTTATATCCAAGGTAGTGCTGATGAGCACGAAACATGCATTGTCTGTCCATTCAGTTGTCATCTCACCCCCCTCGTGCTAAGGTCATGTGGCCCATGCCTGCTTGATTGTATCTTTGTACAATAAAGCTGTGGTCACCTTCTCACAATACTTGGAGTGCTGCTGTGGCTTCTATTGACTCACTTGAGCTGCAAGACATGGTTTCAGACGGCGCTAGAACAGGAGGTGAGTACAGGTTTTATTATTTACAATGGTCGAAACTAGCTGATTCAGAAGGGGTTGTCCTAGGAGTGGGCAACCCCTTTAATACAGCCAAAGTAAACTTACTATTTTAGCTTTAAGTTGGTATTTGTAGTGAAAGCCATGCAGATAATGTGAACAGTACGAAGATTTTATACTTAATCTTATGCACTAATGATACAGGCCCTTGTGTTCTGTTTCTTAGTCAAAAACATTGTTCGTGGGGAAACCCCATTAACTTTAAATTTTCGTTTTAATGAATAGATCTTGTAATAACAATTTCCATGATTGGACATGTTTTAAAAAAAAAAAAAAAAAATGTTTTTGTTCTGAGATAATCTTGTGTGTCCCTGCTATGTATTGTGTAATGGTCGTGTCTGACCATGCATGGAGCTTGGTTTGATCCTGGGCAGGGGAGGACGCAAAAGAGTATACAGAGATGTTTTACCTAAAAAAAAAACAAAAAACACTTATCCTGTGCTGTAATGTCTGTATACTCCTTTTCATCCTCCCCTGCCAAGGGTCAAAGCAAGCTCCATGAACTGTCAGACATGGCCATTACACAGTGCATAGTAGGGACACACATTGTATTTTTCGCTTTATAAGATGCACCCTCAAATTTGGTGGAGAAAAAAATAATTTTTAATGTTAAATGGGGTCCGTCTTATAATGCCAGTGTTAAACTTACAAATCATATTGGGTGTATGTCCCTCATAGCCCCTTAATCCTAATACATGGTCCCCCATCCTGGGACATAGTCCCTTCCCCCCCGTCCTCGATATGGCCCCTTTATATTGGATATAGCCCCTTTGTGCTTGCACATGTGCCCCTGTGATGGCACACGTGCTCCCTGTGATGGCACATGGCACCCCTGTGCTGGCTATGGTCCCCCATGCTGCTGCCCATACTAAAATAAAAAACGCTTTGCTTTCTCTTTCCACCGATGTGCTCCGTGTCTCCCTGCTTGCTGCTGCGTGCACTTCCTGATTCTTGGGGAAGTCGGTCATGTGATCGGTAGAGCAGAGTGACATCATCTCTGCGCGCTCGATCACATGACCGGCTTCCCTCCTGCAGCCAGCCTGCCCCAGCCCCTGGACACGCTCCAGAGCCACCGCCACCCACCTTCCCCTACAGTATATAATCTGTATATTCGGATTATAACACTCACCCCCCACTTTCCCCCAACATTTGGGGGGAACAAAAGTGCGTTTTATAATCTGAAAAATACAGTGTATAGGATTATCTCAGCAGAGGAGACGTGGTATGATCAGATCATGTCCCCGTATAGTCGGACATGGCCATTACACAGTACATAGAAGAGACACATATAAGATTATCTCAGCACAGAACCTTTTTTTTTATATAATAAACCCATCCAAATGTAGAAATTAAAGTTCATTTTACAACAGATCTTGGAATATTAAAATTATATCTGTTCATGGGAAACCTTTTAATTAATGTGTATTTTTCTGAAACGCATATAACCTGTTGTGTGGCCTTTTTCTGTTTTTTTTTTTTTTTTTTTTTTTTTTTTTTTTTTTTCCCTTTCCCACTCAACCTTTCACATAGGCCTTGATGTGAAAAGTGAAGCCTGCCAACGATTTTTTAGAGATGGTCTAACGATATCCTTTACCAAAATTCTCACTGATGAGGCAGTGAGTGGCTGGAAGTTTGAGATCCACGTAAGTATTTTTGGCTTTGTGTTCCATTAAAAAAAATAAAAATAATTGTATTTGGCCTTTCCGCAGGTCTGTGTAGCTATTTATATATTTACCTTTTCTACGTTTTGACACTTGGGCTGCATTCACACATAGCGTATTTTGTTGCTCTTTTTGCTGCTTTTTTCGGCCGCGCAAAAAAGCGCAACAAAACACACAGGGGCTTTCACACACTGCGCTTTCTTTACCCCAGAAAGCGCAGTGATGTCACAGAGGGGAGGAAGAATCCTGCTTCCTCCTCCCCTCTGTGACAGCTGTGGCCGCCCATTAGATTTTGCAGTGTATTGATATACACTGCGAAATCTAAATTAAACAAAGGCAAATGTATGGAAAATAAAAAAGAATGAAATACTTTACCTCTCCGACGCCTTTTTCCTTTTGTCCGGTGCCGAGGCCAGGAGATCTGTGTCCTGCAAGATCCTGCCATGATGTCAGAGGGGCGTTCCCGGCGCTGATTGGCCACTCGCGAGCGGCCAATTAGTGCCGGGAATGCCCCTCTGACATCACGGCAGGTCCTGGCAGAAGACACCTCGACTGGCCTCATTACTGGACACCGGTAAAAGGCGTCGGAGAGGTAAAGTATTTCATTCTTTTTTATTTTTCATACATTTGCCTTTGTTTAATACAGATTTCGCAGTGTATATCAATACACTGCGAAATCTAATGGGCGGCCACAGCTGTCACATCTCAATTCTTTACGCAGCTGCGCTTTCTCCCAGAAAAAGCACTGCGTATTTTTACGCACTGTCTGCACAGCAAAGTGAATTTCCCATTCACTTTGCTGGCAGACACTAAACACATTGCGTGATTTGAAAAGCACGCGTAAAAAAGCGCGCCAAAATACGCAATGTGTGAACGTGCACATAAAAGGGTCCCCCTCAACTAAAAGTTCTTCACCTTAACACCTTAAACCTTACAAAATATCGCCACAGATACAAGATCTATATTGATATTTTCCTGTGAATAAGCACATCAACTATTTATGGCAAAAAAAAAATTATAACTTTATTGATTAAAATTAATTTGTATTAAAATATTGACCGTGCATAACATGTATAAAACGGGCCAACAATCCCAATCATGCACAATATCATAGGGTGGGCACAAAAATGCACAGATAGCAGTGATTATTTATAGGGGAACAGGAAAAAATACCTATAGCACCATCACACTTGTAATATTAATCTAGAACTATTTCCTGCAGACCAGCTGTCATTAAATAAATACAGATTAGATATTGGGATATGTGTAATACCTGGTGCCAAAAAAGATCCTCGTGATGCAATCACTCCTTGGACCCCTACTGCCACTGTGCTCCTGCCACAATCCCATAGCCGACGTACGTTTCAAAGTTCTTTCTTCAGGGCGTGCACCCTATCATATTGTGCATGATTGGGATTGTTGGCCCGTTTTATACATGTTATGTACGGTCAATATTTTAATACAAATTAATTTTAATCAATAAAGTTGTAATTTTTTTTTGCCATAAATAGTTGATATGCTTATTCACAGGAAAATATCAATATAGATCTTGTATCTGTGGCGATATTTTGTAAGGTTTAATGTGTGAACGTAGCCTAAGTTTGTTTTTTTTTTTTTCTCGTTTTTTTTCGTTTTTTTTCTATATATGCAAATACCTTTTTATTTTATTTTTTTCTTTGTCTGTTTGCTCTGGCATTTGTCTATTTTCCATAATATTCTTTGTAGTTTATTTCTTTCTCCGAAAGTTTTTGTTGGGGAGATAAATCTGACACAAATAGAGCACAAGTTCAGAAATTTTTTTTTCAAAAGGCAAAAGAAAAGCTGGTAGGGAAAGCTCAGACATTAGTCATGAAGGTTAGCTGTGTAGTACACATACAGTTCAGGAGGTACAGATTTTAGGTTTAGGTTTTCAAAATTAGCCACACAATGAAAATAATTTTTTCTGATCATCATAATGGGAGACCCAGACAATGGGGTTTAGGGCACTGCCCTCCGGAGGCCACACTAGGTACTACAAGTTTGTAGACACCGCCCCCTCCGCTTATAAACCCCTACCGCAGGGAATATCCTCAGTTTTAAACTTAGTGTGCTCGGAGGTATCACACTCATTGCTTGCACATCAAAGCATTCTCACAGCTTACGTGATGGCGTCTGAAGACAAGGTAGGTCCCGGTCGGGGATCTCCGGCAGTCTCCCTGTTCACCCTTGAGGGAACACACAGGTTGAGGTACCGGAGGGCCCAGAGCCTGGACACGTTGTGTTCTCCCGGTACGCTGCCGCGCTCCTTCACATCCCTCCTTGGGGGGCTCTGGGAAGTGGGAGATAGGAGCCTTGCACAGCTCCGCTCCGTCCGAGGCCTCCCTAAATGGTGCTTACAGACCGGACTGGAGCCAGCCCAGTCCGAGGCCTCCCTAAAGGTGCTTACAGACCGGACTGGTGCTGAACCCCCTGTCCGAGGCCTCCCTGAATGGTGCTTACAGACCGGACCGGCACTGAGGTACCCTGTGTGTCTCCGGTGTGCCTGGGGGTAGTGTCTGACACTGATGTGTTTTTGGCACTCAGACCGCGCGCAACCCTCGGGTCCGCGGTTCTGGCGGTGTACCCTGTGCTGGGGTCACCATAGCTGACCGCCCTGTGTGTCACAGGGGCTGCGGGCTACAGGTTTTGTCTGCAGCCCTGGGTATAGTGTGAGACTATATCTCCCGCGCTGCGGGCTCCAGCACCAGATTACTAAAATGGCTGCTTGGAGGGATGTGGAGCAGCCCATGGGATGACGTCATCACTGGGCGTGTGTGTGTGATTCCCGCGTGTTTTTGGCCCGCCCACAACTTGTCTGGCGGCGGCCATCTTCTCACTTCCCGGCTGGGACTGAATGAGTGCACTGCTGCGCTCCCGGGAGATTCCGGTCATTACCCTCGCGGAGGCCACACACACACACCGCTCCCCTCTACCGCATTGAAGCGGTCGGTAAGCCGCCGGTGTTCCGGTTTCCTACTTGGCTTATTTTTCTCTTCTGCTGTCGGCATGTCCCCAGCAAAGAAGAGCGCTGCTAAGGCAGACAACTCCACCACTACCTGTGCTATATGCAACGGGACGCTGGTTGGGGGGTCCTGCAATAACTGCGGACGCCCAGAGGCACGGACTGATAATGCAGAGGCAGCAGCTCCGGTGCTGTACCCTGAGGTTCAGGTGATCCCAGGGCCATGGGAAACACAGAATAAGATCAATGAATCTGTGTTATCAAAGCTGTCCTCCATGTCGCAATCCCTGGAGGCACTGACTAGGAGACTGGAAGGTCCAGCTGCTCCCTCAAGTTACCCCCGGGTATCACCCTTTGCTACCGCGAGACCCCTTAAGCGGGCTCGCCGGGATGAATCACCCGAGCTCCAGACCCTCTCTGAGGAGGAGCGTCACTCTGATGGTGACGAAGATGATGGGGGTTCAATGCTTGAGTCTATGTCAGAACCACCTGACGGGGTGGAGGATTTGGTATCCTCCATCAACGAGACTCTTCGTCTCGTGGCACCCCCTGAGGAGGTGGAACTACACCCTAAGGAGGTGTATCAATGGTTGCAGCCGGAGGCTCGCCCATGTGGATCCTTTATGGACCACACTAACTTTGGAAGGGTGGTTAGAGCACCCAGGGTTCACCCTGGGCGGCGTTATGTCCGTAAATCTAGGGACACTCGCTTCCCCTTTCCCCAGGAGGTGCTTCAGGAGTGGTCGCAGTCCCCGAAAGTGGACGCTTCCATGACCAGGATTGCTGCACGCTCCCTATTCTCTGCCTCTGATAGCTCCTCATTGAAGGACGCGACGGATAGACAGGTCGAACAACTCGCCAAGTCTTCCTATGAGGCTGTGGGGTCTTCATTTGCCCCTAATTTTGCCACGGTCTGGACTCTGCAGGCGATCACCACCTGCTTGGAGGGTATCACTGACCTGGCGGGGTCCAATTCAGAGGTCCTGGCGCTTACTGATAGGGCAAGGGCCTATGCAGATTACGCCAGGACTGCGACCCTAGAAACTGCCACTCGCTCTGCTGTGGCTTTGGCCAATGCGATAGCGATCCGCAGGTTGTTGTGGCTGCGTCTATGGGACTCAGATGCCACGTCAAAGAAGATTCTGCAGAATCTTCCATTTTCTGGTGACAGACTGTTTGGTACCGAGCTGGATAAGCTGATAAAGGATTCTGCGGAGTCTAAGATCCCACAGAATAAACCTAAGCCACGGTATACCGTCAAAAGGAACCCAAAACAGTGGTCCTTTCGCTCCAGCTCACAGTCATCAGCTTCGTCCACTCGCGCGGACAGAGGGGGCAAGCCCTCTACTCAGTGGCGCCCCAAGGGTCGCCAGAAGAAGTCAACGGGAGCTGCGGCTGCCACTCCCAAACCCACTTCCGCATGACTCGCTCTCGCGTCCTGCCGCCCCACAGGTGGGGGGCCGCCTGTCCCGATTTCAGGACAGATGGTTACTCCACGTCCAAGATCAGTGGGTCCGAGACGTAGTCTCGCGCGGCTACAGGATAGAGCTGACGTCGCGACCGGCACACCGATTCCATCGGTCTGTTCCATCCCCGGAAAAGGCTCAGGCTTTTCACCTGGTGTTGGAGGGACTCCGCAGAGACGGAGTAGTGATCCCAGTGCCTTCCGGAGAGAGGTTCAGGGGTTTTTACTCCAACCTCTTTATCGTCCCGAAGAAGGACGGCTCCTTTCGCCCGGTTCTGGACCTCAAGTTGTTCAACCGTCACGTGTTAGTTCGGAAGTTCCGCATGGAATCCCTGCGCTCCGTGATCGCGGCTGTGTCGCAGGGAGACTTCCTAGCGTCCATAGATATCCGAGACGCTTACCTTCATGTGCCCATTGCACCAGCTCATCAGCGCTGGTTGAGATTTGCAGTGGGGGACGAACACTACCAGTTCGTGGCGCTCCCCTTCGGGTTGGCCTCGGCTCCAAGGGTGTTCACGAAAGTGATGGCATCTATGATGGCTCTCCTGCATATGCAGGGACATGCCGTCATACCCTATCTAGACGACCTGCTGGTCAAGGCGCCATCAGAACATCTTTGCCGGAAGAGCCTGGAGGTGACCATGAAGTCTCTGGAACAGTTTGGGTGGCTTCTCAATGTCCAGAAGTCAACCCTGATTCCGACCCAGTCATTGACTTATCTGGGCATGGACTTCCACACGGACTCAGCTCTGGTGTCCCTGCCACGAGCCAAACAGCTGGCCATCCAATCGGGAGTCCAAGATATACTCCTGTCCCCACAATCATCCATACGGGTGTTGATGAAGCTGGTGGGACGCATGGTGGCAGCGATAGAGGCGGTGCCTTTTGCACAGTTTCGCCTCCGTCCTCTCCAGCTGGAAATTCTCCGCAGATGGGACAAGAGGACGATCTCGCTGAATCGGCTGATGGCCCTTTCACGACCAACCAGGGATTCCCTGCGGTGGTGGCTTCAGCCACTTCACTTGTCACGGGGCCGGTCTTTCCTCAAACCGTCATGGTTAGTGGTGACCACCGACGCCAGTCTGAAGGGCTGGGGGGCGGTGTTCTTACACCACAGGGCTCAAGGCCTCTGGACTCTGTCGGAGTCGGCGTTGCAGATCAACGTGCTGGAGATCAAGGCGGTCTATCTGGCGCTCCTGGCGTTTCAGAAGTTCCTGTCGGGACAGCCCATCCGGGTTCAGTCCGACAATGCGACGGCCGTCGCATATATAAATCATCAGGGAGGGACCAGAAGTGCTCAGGCCCTCGCCGAAGTCCACCGCATTCTATCCTGGGTGGAGGACAACAACTGCCTGATCTCCGCAGTTCACATCCCAGGGGTCGAGAACTGGGAGGCCGATTACCTGAGCCGACAGGGAATGGACGCCGGAGAGTGGTCTCTTCATCCGGACGTCTTCCGGGACATCTGCAGCAGATGGGGCACTCCGGACGTGGATCTGATGGCCTCACGGCTCAATCATCAGGTGCCGCAATACATGGCGAGATCGTGGGATCCTCAGTCTCTGGGGGCGGATGCCCTGATCCTGAGTTGGTCCGGATTCCATCTACCATATGTGTTCCCACCGCTGGCACTGATTCCCAAGGTTTTGTGGAAGATCAGGTCAGAGTGCAGCGTAGCCATTCTAGTGGCACCGGATTGGCCCAGGAGGTCCTGGTACCCAGACCTGTGGCAACTGTCCGGCGGACTCCGGTGGGCTCTTCCAGAACGCGCAGATCTACTCGCGCAGGGCCCCTTCTTCCACCTCAATTCCAAGGCCCTCAGATTGACTGCATGGCTCTTGAGGCCTGGCTTCTGACATCCAGGGGATTCCCTCCTACAGTGGTTGCCACTATGAATCGGGCTAGGAAGCCTGTGTCACGGAGGATTTACCACAGGACGTGGAAAATCTTTTTCTCCTGGTGTGCCTCTGGTGGACGGTCTCCGTGGCCCTTGTCCATCCCGACCTTGTTGGCTTTCCTACAATCGGGTTTGGAATTAGGCTTATCCCTCAG
Source organism: Allobates femoralis (assembly GCA_033576535.1). NCBI lineage: Eukaryota > Metazoa > Chordata > Amphibia > Anura > Aromobatidae > Allobates > Allobates femoralis. The sequence continues at coordinate 172,698,734 of JARQOC010000002.1, forward strand.
CTCCCTGAAGGGTCAAGTATCAGCTCTTTCAGTGTTGTTTGACAGGCGTTTGGCGCTCCTTCCTAAGGTCCGTCAGTTTCTGCAAGGGGTGTCTCGGGTGGTTCCGCCATATAGGCGACCGCTGGACCCTTGGGACCTTAACATGGTTCTGACGACTCTGCAGAAACCGCCGTTCGAGCCTCTGAGGGAAGTCCCCCTTTCTCGTCTGTCCCAGAAAGTGGTCTTTCTGGTGGCAATTACATCTCTGAGAAGGGTTTCTGAATTGGCTGCACTGTCGTGCAAGTCACCCTTTCTGGTGGTTCACCAGGACAAGGTGGTGTTGCGCCCGCGGGCAGAATTTTTGCCAAAAGTGGTTTACACTTTCCACTTGAACCAAGAGATTGTGCTCCCATCGTTTTGTCCCGCTCCTCTTCATCAGATTGAGCGCGACCTCCACACTCTGGATTTAGTGAGGGCTGTACGCATTTATGTGTCCAGCACGGCCTCTTTCCGGAGTTCGGACTCTTTGTTCATCCTTACGGCGGGTCGCTGTAAGGGGTCCGCGGCATCCAAATCAACCTTGGCCAGATGGATCAAGGCTCCCATTCAAGAGGCTTACCGTTCGGCGGGTCTGCCTCTCCCGGTGGGCTTGAAGGCGCACTCGACCAGAGCCGTTGGTGCATCCTGGGCTTTGCGACATCGCGCTTCAGCTCTGCAAGTGTGTCAGGCGGCCACCTGGTCCAGCCTACACACCTTTTCTAAGCACTATATGGTGCATGCCCATGCCTCTGCGGATGCAGGTTTGGGCAGGCGGGTCCTCCTGGCGGCGGTTGCTCACCTTTGAGGGGCCCGTGTATGTCAACGTCTTTTGAGGAACTCTTCCCGCCCTGGGGTTTTGCTTTAGGACATCCCCATTGTCTGGGTCTCCCATTATGATGATCAGAAAAAAGAATTTTGTTTACGTACCGTAAATTCTTTTTTCTTGAATCATCAATGGGAGACCCAGCACCCACCCAGTTGTTCCGTTGCATGTTTTGCATTTGACCTGTTCCCAGTTGGGACAGTTTTTTTCCGGTTGTTGGACCGTATGTACACCGTCTCTTTCCCGATGTTTCGGGTGTGGTTTATGTTGTCTCCTCGCAGCTTATGGACCAAACTGAGGATATTCCCTGCGGTAGGGGTTTATAAGCGGAGGGGGCGGTGTCTACAAACTTGTAGTACCTAGTGTGGCCTCCGGAGGGCAGTGCCCTAAACCCCATTGTCTGGGTCTCCCATTGATGATTCAAGAAAAAAGAATTTACGGTACGTAAACAAAATTCTCTTTATCAGCAAGTCAGTGACCATAAACTGTATTCTGTGAATAAATTGTGCAGAGGGCGCAGAATAGAGCCACAACTGCATTGAGACAGTCTCCTAAATGATTGTTTAAAGGGAACTTGTCATGTAGAAAAACAAAAAAACTCCAACCTGCACATATGAGATTAATCAGTGGGTTAATATTGTTCTGAAGCTGTATGGCCGCCTCACTGAGAGCCCGGCTAATAGCCAGGTTCATAGTGTCCTTCATATGACTGGTTCCCTTTAAAGGGGGGGAGGGAGCGTCCACCTGATGGGGAGAGGGGTGGGGAGCGCCTGCACGATGGGGAGAGGGTGGGGGTGCTGACACAATGGGAAGAGGGGGGGAGCGCCTGCCTGTTGGGGAGAGGAAGTGTTTAAAGAGGACCTGTCATATATGCTGCATTCAGTAAATGTCCCCCATGTGTTTGTGAAGCTTGTACCCCGAGATATAAGCTTTTTAAAACTTGGTTAGAAGCCATGGAGGCTGTCCCTGGTGTTTGGAGCCACCTTACTCCGCGACTACATTTGACACCCCCTGCATCTCTGTGCCGCCTTGTTTACAGCCATTGCCGCCTCCCTACTGCCAGTCAATCCTTCCTTCCTCTGCGCCTCCTTGTGATGCTTGACGCAGGCGCAGAGCGAGGAATCCCTTCTTGTGGTCCCAGCCGCCTTTCCCGCCTCATGCTGTGATGTATTCTCATTTCCCCACCCTGCTCCGTGTTATGCTGTATACACAGAGTAGGGCTGGATTCCTGCACTTGCCCAGAAGCCCTCCTCAAGCAAGGCTTCTGATAACGATGGCAGCCCCAGTCCCCTTCTTCCCCTCCTCCTCCTCCTTTCTTCCCTGCTGACCTTGGATAACCTTGGAAGTTTGCCTACAGGGCAGGAGAAGAGAGAGGAGGAGGGGAAGAAGGGGGCTGCCATCGTTATCAGAAGCCCTGCTTGAGGAGGGCTTCTAGGCAAGTGCAGGAATCCAGCCCTGCTCCGTGTATACAGCATAACACGGAGCAGGGCGGGGAAATGAGAATACGTCACAGCATGAGGCGGGACAGGCGGCTGAGACTACAAGTGATGATATCCCGCTCTGCGTCAAGCTTCACAAGGAGGCGCAGATGAGGAAGTATTGACTGGCAGGAGGGAGGCGCCAACGGCTGTAAACAAGGTGTCGCAGACGCAGGGGGCGTCAAATGCAGCCATGGAGTGAGGTGGCTCCAAGCACCAGGGATAGCCTCCATGGCTTCTAAAGGGGGTGTCACACGCGTCAATGTCGTCAGCGAGATGATCGCTGACGACATTGACGGCTGATTGCTGGTGAGCTGTCACACAGACAGACTCACCAGCGATCAATTGACCAGAAACATCATGGAAACGATTTAAATATCGTTTCCACGATGTCCTGCTCCCGCTGCCAGCCTGCTGGAAGCGGGAGCAGGCTGGTCTCCAAGGTAAACTGCGGGTAACTAGGCAGCGCGCGCTGCCTAGATACCCGACGTGTACCTTAGTTACCAGCCTCCTCCGCTCACCCGGTGAGCGGAGGAGGCTGGTAACTAAGGTACACAGTCGGGTATCTAGGCAGCGCGCGCTGCCTAGTTACCCGCAGTGTACCTTGGATACCAGCTCCCAGCGCTTGTGAGAGGCGCTGGGAGCTGGAATATCGCTAGTCCCGGTGTCACACGCAGCGATGCTGCGTGTCCACCGGGCGACAATCGCCAGGTTTCTGAGCTGGTTCTGAAACCTGGCGATCATCAACCAGCGATTTATCGCTGGTTGATGCAGTATGTCACACGCGTCAATATCGCTGCAACGTCACGTGCAGCCGATATCGTGCAGGCGATATTGACGCGTGTGACACCCCCTTAACTGTAAGTTTAAAAAGCTTATAACTCTGGGTACAAGCTTCACAAACACATGGGGGACCCCTTGACTGAATGCTGCATACATGCTGCACTTAAATTCACATCCATGGGGGAAGGTGGCAAGTCCTCTTTAAGGTCCTGCTGTGAGCGGGGTGACGTTGGAAAGTTCATCTGAGGTCAGAGCTCAGCGGCATCACTCCAGCTGACCTGAGATAAAAAGGTGCCGCTATTATTATTATTATTATTATTATTATTATTATTATTATTTATTATTATTAATATTATTATTATGTTTTTTTTTTGTTTTTTTTTGTATTAAAATGATTGTTTATATAAACAATTATTTTTAGTACTAATCGCTTTTTTTTTTTTTTTTTTTTACTTTTTGTTTTTTTGTATCAATTATTTTCGCAGACACTGGGGGCTGCCATTTTGCTTTACAGGAGCGTAAAAGTCGCTGCACGACATTCACACTCTTCAAATTCGGCAGCCCTGGCCATAGGAAACATCGGTCGGATGCCGACCCTATACTTTACATTGGGCTGCTCCCTGCTGTGATCTGGGCACACCCTCTGAGCTGTCCAGATCACAGCAGAGGGAGGAGATTGGCGCCATCTTTCTGGATCCCATAGTGTTTGCTGTAAGCTTCACTTTCCCCCTATAATCCCAATCGGTTATAGGATACCAGGGAGAATGCAACATTGCGGGCAGCAGAGGTCCAGGATGAGGTAAGTATTGGCGGTGAGCAGTGATAATTAATGCTCATCACCTCTCCCCGTCAGCGTGCAGTGATCAGAGTGCAGGAGTGTGATCACACTGTGCTCTGAACAAGAGATGGGGGAGAGAGACATGCAGGTGGTTGAGAGGGAGTGACATGCAGGGAGGAGAGTGCACATATGAGAAGAGACACGCAGAGGTGAGAGTGGGAGCGTCTAATGTGGATAGCTGTTTCCCAATGGGGGGAGGGAGACAGCGCCGCCTGATGAGGAGTGGGGTGGAGAGACAGAGAGCCCGCCTGGTGTAGAGAGAGGGTGGGGGGGGGAGGGAGCGCCGGCCCGGTGGGACAGGAGGGGGGGGGGGGGGGGGGAGCGCCCACCCGGTGGGAAGAGGGAGTTTTTCAGGTCCTGCTGTGAGTGAGGTGACATTGGATAGCAAATCTGAGGTCAGAGCTCAGCGGTATTGCTTTAGCTGGCCTGAGATGAACCAGACTATGACTTCAACCTGCTCACAGCGGGAGTCGAAACTCAGTCAGTTTCGAGTCCCGCCTTTATCGGACGTTGCAGAGGATTATTACTTTTCAAAAAAGCCCTCCAAGATAAAGATGGAAAAAAGTCTTGTGATTGTGTTCTTTTTACAAATAAATGATTTTTCATGGTGTGGTGTAATATTTCCTGTTTATTTAGGCTGGCTTTACACTGCAGTTTTTCCCCTGATCAGGTTTGTGTGCCAAAACCCGGAGAGGAACTTGCAGAGAAAATTATAATTGAAAGATTGACACCTGTTCTGAGTTTTGGAGGCACTCCTGGTTTTGGCACACAAACTGGATGGACACTGATCAGTGAAAAAACTGCAGTGTGAAGCCAGCCTTAGAGTTTCATAATGGCTGGGTCTAACAATGGCCCAATATTAGGAACCTCTGGGTTATTGCCAGCGGTCAATACATAGCTGCCATTAACCTGTTATTACCCAGTCTGCCAACCCCACAGGGCAGCTTTAAAGACGGATACATCTTCAGAAAATGGTGCTTCTATCAATGCGCCATATTTTTGGGCGGCTGCGGGCTGCAATTTATAGTGTGGGGGGCCTCTTCTTGCTCAGGATTCTAGACCCAGCTGCCTAGTTGTACCTGGCTGGCAACCAAAAATACGGCGAAGTCCCACATCATCTTTTTTTTTTTCTTTCTTGAAATAATAATAAATCTCCCCTGTATTTTGATTACAAGCCAGGTAGTACTATTCAGCTGGGGGTGGGTGGCAGTCCATTCCTGCCTGCTGTACCTGGGCTAACGACCAAAAATACAGCACAAAATGTACACTAAATACACTCTGGGTGAAAATCGCTGCAAAATACGCTGCAGGAATTGACAAGCTGCAGATTTGCAACACGGTAGAATCTGCAGCATGGGTACAACACTTCTAATTTCCCATACGCTTTGGAGGGAAGGTGCTGTACTGTGGAATTGTCAAAAACACACCGAATAAACTTGGGAAATCCGCAGCATCTGCACAATGCTATATAGTGCCAGTAAGTTACAGATTCAAGAAATCTGCACCCCCAGACACACACTTGCTTTTCATTCCTGACTAAAATGGAAAACATATGCTGCTTTTATAAACACAGCAAAAACTAATGTCAATTCTTTCAGCTTTTTACTGCTTTTTTTAACCATTGAAAGCAATGAGGACTAGAGTGAAAAAACACAACAGCTGCATCTCTGCAACAAATACGCAGCAGAAAGGTTTTTCTACACAATGCACTTGGAGTGGAAAAACGCAATAATTGACATGCTACAGATTTATTTTTGCACCAAAACTGCAAGTGGGGGGGAAAAAAAAGCAATATGTGCACAAAACTTCATTATTCTTATTCAGTTTACTGGCATAGAGATCTGCATGAAGTTGTGTGCATGACTTTGTCTACAAAAAAATGGCTCCAATCTGTGAGTGATCCTAAATTTCATGGTCTCTTATCCATTCGTTGACACCCGGGGAGGGGGTGACATCGCACACATGGGGCAGATCCATCCCACGTTTTCAGCAGTCCGTAATGCATGCCAGCTGTACACTAGGTTATGCCAAATTTCAACAGCTGCTCCCCCTAGTGTTTCAAAGTGGAATATATCAAACTTTTTAAATTATTTTTCATATTTTACTCTGTTAAAAATATAGCAATATTGGAGAAACAAATTAAAACTAATACTTTAGTTTTGCAATTGTTGAGAAAATGTTTTTGTTTTGTTTTTTGATAGCACCTTCACTTTAAGCTTATTGATGCCTGTATTCTATTGACTCAACTATGCATTACACTTGTGTGAGTGAGTTCTAGAAAGGAGGGGAAATAAAGCTCTTATCAATCGCATATGATAAATATATGGTGGCTGAAGTCATGTGACGTCCTTTTGGATTGTTACCTAATTTATAACCATGGCTAATGTGTTTTTAGAAATGACATCTATCATTCTACTCTGCAGGGTTTCAGAATGTCCAGGATTTGTACTTTAAAGGGAACCAACCACCCCAAATGACCCTCCCGGACTATTAATATGGGTCCCTACACCCAGCACACAGATTTGCTGGAAGGTTTTTTGCTAAAAAAACAGTTTTGAAGAAGTGAAGAAAGAGCTTTGTGAAGTTTAAAACATAACGACGAGTGGGCGTTACTTAGCTGCTTCTAAAGCCGAGATTCAGCTGCCAGTCTTCTTCCTGTCCTCTTAGCTGGAGTAAAGCCCAGCCCTTTTTTGAACGTCCCAGGCTGGTGCACGGGATATTATGCCCGTGCACACGTCATCAGCTAGAGTCGGGTCACGAGCGCTGCAGCCAATCGCTGCAGCCTGGTGTAATGAACAGCTGATCGCCGGAAGTCAGAGAGCGCGCGCTCATGACCCGGCTCTAGCTGATGACGTGTGCACGGGCATGATATCCCGTGCACCAGCCTGGGACGTTCAAAAAAGGGCTGGGCTTTACTCCAGCTAAGAGGACAGGAAGAAGACTGGCAGCTGAATCTCGGCTTTAGAAGCAGCTAAGTAACGCCCACTCGTCGTTATGTTTTAAACTTCACAAAGCTCTTTCTTCACTTCTTCAAAACTGTTTTTTTAGCAAAAAACCTTGAAGCAAATCTGTGTGCTGGGACCCATATTAATAGTCCGGGAGGGTCATTTGGGGTGGTTGGTTCCCTTTAACTTTTTAAATTACTTATTACAATGCGTTTTGTTAAGTTGAATAGTTTAGTCACTTGTATAATTTTCTTTCCATGAACAGAGGTGTATTATTAATAATACTCATCGCCTCGTGGAACTATGTGTGGCCAAGCTTTCCCAGGATTGGTTTCCTCTTCTTGAGCTTCTTGCTATGGCCTTAAATCCTCATTGTAAATTTCATATCTACAATGGTACACGTCCGTCAGAGACGGTGCCAGCTGGTGTCCAGCTGGCAGAAGATGAGCTGTTTGCCCGTCCTCCTGACCCAAGGTCTCCAAAGGTAGGTGACACAACATTTTCAATGACACAGGTTTGTTTGTTTTTTTCTCCCCAAGTTGTTATTGACTTTACATTCCAATAATGATAACATGATGTGTTTTTGCAGGAAATTGGTCACATGTATGTTACTACTATGAGAAATTGTACCATTTTGCTACTTGGCAATGTGTACGTAGCTGAATTTTAGTTTTCCCAAATGCATTTTGTCGACCCATATACAAAAATTAAGAGACCACTGCAAAAGTTTCCGTTTCTCAGATTTTTCTTTTTATAGGTATATTTTTGAGTAAAATGTACGTAGTTCTTTTATTCTATAACCTACTGACAACATGTCTCCGAAATTCAAAGCTAAAAATGTTTTATTTGCAGCAAATGAGAAATCGCCAAAATAATAAAAAAGAAACAGTGCTTTCAGACCTGAAATAATGCAAAGAAAACAAGTTCATATACAAGCAGCAATACTAATATTTTAACTCAGAAGAGTTCAGAAATCAATATTTGGTGGAATAACCATAATTTTTAATCACATCTTTCATGTGTCTTGGCATGCTTTCCACCAGTCTTTCACACTGCTTTTGGGTGACTTTATGCCACTACTGGCACAAGAATTTTAAGCAGTTCATTGTTTGATGGCTTGTGACTGTCTCAAGTCATGTAAAGCTAGAAAAAAATCTTTTCATCATTGTTGTTACTAAATGAGTAAGAACTTGTTTTCTTTGCATTATTATATACCTATAAAGAGAAAAATTTTAGAAGCTAAAAAGTTTGGAGTAGTCACCTGTCAGATGACTTATTCTACTGAACTGTAGGCAGCAGCATAATTAAGACTGGGTCTGTTAAAGGTAATTGGTCACCAGGTTTTCACTATCCCACCTGAGAGCAGTATAATGTAGGGGGGAGAGATTCTAGAGATGTTTCACTTTTTGGCTGCTTGCTGTCATTTTGATAAATTTTATCTGGTGTAGACCTACCAGTTCTCTGAATGGTGAGCCCTGTATAATTGCCCACATCATTGTTTGGCAGCTTCTGTGTGCAATGCACATGGAAAAAAAGCTGCCAAGCAGTGGGGAGGGGGGCATGATTATACAGGGCTCATGAATATACTTGACTACTTGGGAGCAGATTTACGAATCCTCTAAAACTACATTAAGAAGCCCAGTAAGTGACCCATCATTAGCATTGGTCGGGGTGTATCTCTACATTATGCTGCTCTTGGATTTGGTGAGGTCGGCAGTACATCCTAATGGGTGTACTGACATGGGTAAAGCCGGATGTGATGCGATTTTCGTCATAGTGGCTTTACCGCCCCTTTGATGACGCGCACAGGCTCTCTGCTCTCTAGCACGCCCATCGGGGCGGGAATAATTACCAAGCAGGTGGCGGGGAGAAGCAGCAAGGTATACCTTTTGCGGCATCTCAAATGCTGAGAAGTCTCAGATCAGAAGGTATAAAAACCACTTTTATAAACTTTGCAATATCGCTTTAGAGACGCAAAGGGATGGCTACAAATGTATTAGCATGGTGCAGGTACCGGTATAAAGAGGCTGCAGGCTCATTTTTCGGGGTCAGGTTCCCTTTAAAATCTGGTGACACATTTCCTTTAATGGTAATATGTACATTTCATGCTGTCACACTGCTTTAAGAAAAAGGTTACTTTAGTGAGTTCTTTGGCACGAGGTGACTAGATTGAAAGGTCGCCTAGGTATGTACCCACCAGCTTCACCCCACCCAACTTTACATAATTGCCATGTCTGTCTTTATATAGGAGTAGAGCCCTATTTTAGTGGAGTGGGGCATGAGAAGCCAGCAGGACAAGACTGTGTGAATGGTTGTCACCTCTTCATCCGTGCTCCCTTTAAAGGAAATCAGTTGTGTAGTTTTGTGTTATTAAACCACCCCCAATGTATTTTTAAATGATGCAATGTGCATCACTAACATGGTTTCAAAAAAAAAAAACTTTCACATATTTATTATGAAAAAGGCTTTATTTTTGAGGTGAATGCAGTACATTCCTTGGTTTGTCAGGGCCGTGGTACTTTTGCTTGGTTCAGCCATGATTTTTTTCGAACTTTGTCACAACCTCCCCGCATTATATTTGATTGCCATCCCCACAAGTCCTTCAGCACCACTTCACTCATGCTGAGCTCTGCCCATTACGGTCACATGGTTATGACAGCACCACAGGACTTTCCGCACGTCTGCCATGTTGACCTCCGCCTACTACGATCACATAATTATAGCACTCCCAAGAAGACATGCAACACCCTGAAGCTGTGAGAATGTGACCATAATGGGTGAAGCTCTGCATTGGAGAAGTGGTGGTGAAGGACCTGTGGTGATGTCATGACCATGTGATATAATGGGCAGAGCTCAGCATGAGTGAAGTGATGCTGAAGAACCTGTGGTGATGGCAATCAATTACAAAGCAGAGGTTGTAATGAAGTTCAAAAAAGATCATGGCTGAACCCAGCGAAAGTGCCACCCCTAGGACTGAAACCAAGGTATGTTCTGCATTCACCTCTGCATATAAAGTATTATTTTCTCCTTCGCCTCATTGGGGGACACAGGACCATGGGTGTTATGCTGCTGTCCACTAGGAGGCGACACTAGGCAGAACCTCGAAAAGATTAATAGTGGCTCCTCCTCTGCAGCATAAACCCCTGGGGCAGGCACTGTCACCAGTTTTTGATTAGTGCCGTTAGGAGAAACACTTACATTTTATTTTTTTTTCTGTAAGAGGAAGAAAAGTGGATCTCTGGAGAGACTCCTGGCATGCTCCTTCCTTGGCCCCCCACTTTTGGGGGCATCTGATTGAAGTTGAGAGGTCGCACCACATGCCGCTCCTTCCTTGGCATCCCGAGGTTGCTGAGTTGAAGTAGAGACGACGGTTCTTCTTCCCCGGGTCCCCACTGTTGGGGTCTCTGGGTTGAGGTTGAGGTTGAGGCTGAGCAGAAGCCGTCGGACGGTGGACAGCAGCATACCTCCCTAATCACCTCTCGGGAATCCCTGAGGTGAGACACCGCAGGTACGATCAGGAGATGCTGCAGTTCGGGCACCAGCACTGCAGCAGCCCCAGCTGGGATAAGGCTTTCCGGTCACAGCAGCCGCAGCATGCACGGCTGCAGCAGCCCCAGGAGACTGTGTGTGCCTGATGGGGCGGGGGAAGTTGCATGGGGGCAGGTTAGCGTGTGTCAGGGGCACAGGCTGCCTATGCCTCTGCAGCAGCTGCCACACAGAAAAATGTGGATCTGTTACAGGGGCACAAGGGCAATAGGTCCCCTGCGGGGTCCCTACATGCCACCTGATATCTGTCCAGGAGGGGCTGGCGGGTCCGGCGTAGTTCCGGTCCCTCCCCGAACCTCCACACCGGCCTGGAGCCTTTTCAGCCGCAAATTTTACTTTAGACAGCGGCGTCTGCCTAGGCCGAACGCCGCCTCTGTCCCCGCCACCGGCCCGCCCCCCGGATGACGTAGCCAGTGTCATAGAGGGGGCAGAACAGGGCCTGCAGGGACTTTCTGTTGTCCTGCTCGCTCTGCCCCTCACCTTCCGCCCTCATTTTGCCACACCCAGTACTCTTCCGGCGGCCATTACAGCCTGCAGCTGTATATACACAGGGAAGGAGGTTGCCAGCCTGAGAAGGCCATCAGTCTTCGGGGGGCACAGGACGCTGCACATCAAGAGGGCACACATCAGAAGACTGGGTAAGACGCAAACAGTGGTTTCCCCTCTGCGGTGGCCCTTTATTTCTAAGCCAGCCTGTATTAGGTTAACTATGCCAGGCTCCATAACCAAGAGGGCCAGGGCGTATAGCTCTTATTATACCTCATGTACAGCTTGCAGGGCCTCGCTCCCCAGTGGATGCACGTCCCTGCACTGCCAGGACTGCGCTCAAGCCAGCGAGCCAGAGTTCCCAATAGCCACGGCGAATACGGATGCACCTGTTACTATGCCGAAATGGGCCATTGTGATGTCCCAAACAATGTCCCAATCTATGCCACAGTCCATAGACAAGCTGTCCTCCACATTGCTCCAGGCGCTGCAGGGTTGTTCCGCTTCCATTGCCACGGCGTCACCTTTGCTGCAAGATAATCACTCTGTCCACGGCTCGGCTGACCCAGGTCCATCCACGGTCAGGTCTGGGCGCAAGCGGACTCATTGGTCGCAATCCCCAGCGTCCTCTCAGTTCCAGGTCATTCCCGGCCAGGGACAGGCAGAGTGACAGAGGGAGTCTGCGATTCCGGTTCAGAGCTGGATCAAGAGACGTCCATAGACCTGGACGCTCCAGACACCGCAGCATTAGTGGAGGATGTAATCATGTCCATCAATCAGGTGTTGGACATATCTGATCCTACCCCGGATGCTCCAGAGCATAGAATATCCTTTCAAATGGCCAGAAAACCACACGAAGAACCCTTTTCTGATCATCCTGAATTCAAGGCGATTCTCCAAAAACATCGCTTACATCCTGAAAAAAGATTTGGCAACCGCAAATCACTAGAGGCACATTATCCGTTTTTACAGGAGGTAACAAAAAACTGGGCTGACACATCGGAAGTAGTCCCCCCCCCCCCCCCTCCCCCCCGTTTCTAGGCTGGCAGCACAGATGCTGCTGTCGCTGCCAGACAGTTCATCCATCAAGGATGCAACAGATCGTCAGGTAGAACAGATGGCCCTTTCCATTTTTGAGGCTTCAGGTTCATCTTTAGCACCAGCATTCGCTGGACGACCCAATTACATACCGCCCTCCGATCAACAGATGTTGAGCAAGCGGATAAGGCGGTACAGATATCTGTTTTGGGAGATCATTTGATGCATGCGGCTATGGATTCCGCAAATTGGGCGGTGGTAGCTGCTTTGAACGCTATCATAATCAGGCGTGCCCTTTGGTTGGAATGGAAGGCTGATGCAGTCTCCAAAAAGTCCCTCACACATCAGCCGTATCTCGGTGGACTGCTATTCGGGAAGAAATTGGGTACGCTGATATCGAACAACACAAGGGTGTAAGAGCACGTCTCTTCCCCAGCAGAAATCAAAACACCGTTTTAATCGATGCCAGCAAATACAATTTCGGTCCTTTCAAAATTCGTCCGGCTGGTCCACGTCGCGACCACAGCAGGGAGGAGCCACTCACCGTGTAGACATTTCGCGATTGGACAAAGCCTGGCAGTCAAGGTCGCGTCAGGCAATACCTAAGTGGTTTAAGCCATTAGATCCGCCTCAGCATGACTCTCTTTAGTCTCTTAGTCTCGGACAACGCCTCGTGGGTAGGCGGCAGACTTTTACGCTTTCAGCCAGTTTGGCTGCCTATTATAGAAGACACGTGGGTCACGGATCTTGTGTCCTCCGGTTACAGATAAGATAGTTTACATCCCTACCGCCCAATCGCTTTTTTATCTCGGTACCACCACAATCACCAGCCAAGTCCCGGGCCTTTTTTCTGGTGGTCGACTCACTATTACAAACAGAAGTCATTGTACCGGTTCCATCAGCCGAACGGTTTCAAGGATTCTATTCCAATCTGTTCATAGTCCCCAAAAAAGGAGGCAGGGTAAGACCCGTACTGGACTTGAAGCGACTAAACAAATTTGTTCGTATACGATGGTTCCGCATGGAGTCACAAGTTTCTCGCTTCCATAGACAAACAGGATGCTTACTTGCATATACCGATCGCGTCTATGCATCAACATTTTTTGCCTTTCGCAGTAGGTCAGGATCACCACCAGTTCGTGGCTCTGCCCTTTGGGCTGGCCACGGTGAACACTCGGGCGCCAAGGTCATGGCGGCCGTCATGACCGTTCTACACTCCAGAGGGATAGTCGTTCTCCCATACCTGGACTATCTACTCGTCAAGGCTCATTCCTTCAAGAATTGCGAATGCTGCGTCGCCATCACGGTAAACACGCTACACACACTCGGCTGGTTGGTCAACCTACAGAAGTCTTCACCGGTCCCAAGTCAATCACTAATCTTCCGGGGCATGCAGTTAAACACTGAAAGGGGACTGGTGCTGATTCCCGGGGAGAAAGCACAGACACTCCGTCAGGGAGTTCGCGAACTACTCACCCTGCCCCTCGATCCTTCAGGTTTACCATGATGGTTCTAGGCAGGATGGTAGCAGCAATAGAAGCGGTACCGTTTGCACAGCTGCATCTCAGAGGTCTCCAACTGGCCATACTCAGTGTGGGACAAGGACACTTTTTTTCCCTGGACAAGAAGTTCCGCCTATCGGCGGTCGTTGCATTGGTGGCTTCGGCCGGGGTCGCTGATAAGGGGGAAGTCATTTCTCCCGGGGCATTGGAAAATACTGACCAGAGATGTAAGGCTGACAGGATGGGGCGCAGTGTACCTATACCACAGAGCGCAGGGAAAGACGCCAGACGAAGTGAGCATGCCAATCAACATTCTGGAAATGCGAGCCATCTACCTAGCATAACAAGCGTTCCATCGATACCTGGTGCTCACATCAGGATTCAAGCAGACAATGCCATGGTCGTGGCATATGTCAATCACCAAGGCGGAACCCGCAGTGTCCGGTCAATGCAGGAAGTGTGACGCATCCTTCATTGGGCGGAATCGACGGGATCAGCCCTGTCAGCGGTACACATTCCAGGAGTGGACAATTGGGAAGCAGACTACCTCAGTCGCCAGGGCGTAGATTCAGGAGAGTGGTCCCTGCATCCCGACGTTTTTCAGCAAATTTGCCAGCGCTGGGGGAATCCGGATGTGGACCTCATTGCATCCACAGTTCAACACGGAAGTCCCCAACTTCATGGCCAGGTTGCAAGATCTACAGTCGATAGGGGCGGATGCTCTAGTGCAGGATTGGACGCAGTTCCAACTGCCGTACATATTCCCACCTCTGCCATTGATCCCCAGAGTGGTGCGGAAGATCAGACAAGAAGGGGTGCCCTCATCCTCGTCGCGCCAGACTGGCCCAGACGCGTTTGGTACCCAGACATCGTGCAGCTCACGGCAGATGCACCGCGGCGGCTGCCAGATCGTCCGGATCTACTGTCTCAAGGCCCGTTCTTCCACCAGAATTCAAAGCTCTGAATTTGACGGCGTGGCCCTTGAGACCTGGATTTTAAATAACGTGGGTTTTTCTCAAGAGGTAAATCGGACTATAATCGGAGCGTGAAAGCCGACCTTGGCTAGGGATTACTACCACAGCTGGAAAGCTTTCTTTTCCTTGTGCGCATCGCGAAATCAGGAGCAACAGCCACTTTCACCACCTGGGGTACTTGGTTTTTTTGCATTGGGGTCTGGATAACACTGTCTCTAGAACCACCTTTTGAACCCATTAAAGGAAATTGCGCTCCGCCTTATATGCCAGAAGGTGGTGTTTATTGTGGCAATTACATCACTCCGCAGAGTGACAGAACTGTCAGCACTCTCCTGCAGATCGCCTTTTCTGGTGTTTCAACAGGATACGGTCGTTCTACGTACGGTTACATCCTTTCTTCCAAAGTTAGTGTCCGCTTTCAATATCAATTAAACAATTACCTTGCTTTTCACTGTGACCAGCACCAGTACATCGGATTGAAAAGACACTGCATACGCTGGACCTTGTTAGGGCACTGCGTATATGTGTGTCTAGAACAGCGCCTTTTCAGAAGTCTGATTCTCTTTTAATTCTGACAGAAGGCAGCCGCAGAGGCATGTCCGCTACGAAGGCAACTCTGGCAAGGTGGATCAGATCCACTATTCAGAATGGCTACATGCTCAAAAATGTACCTGTTCCGGACGGTATCAAAGCGCACTGTACCCGTGCGGTAGGGGCCTCATGGGCTATTCGGCACCAGGCATCGGCGCAAGAAGTGTGTAAGGCGGCCACTTGGACTAGCCTACACACGTTTACAAAACACTACAGAGTCCATACCCAGTCATCAGCAGATGCAAGCCTGGGTAGTCGGGTCCTGCAAGCGGCAGTAGCCCGCCTGTAGGGGCCCGTCTTTATTCAAGGTTCGTTCCGTTGCTACTCCCACCCAGGGACTGCTTTAGGACGTCCCATGGTCCTGTGTCCCCCAATGAGTCGAAGGAGAAAAGGGAGATATTTGTGTACCCACCGTAAAATCCTTTTCTCTTAGCCTCTAATTGGGGGACACAGATCCCGCCCTGTTGCTAGTTTCAGGCTGTGTGTGAGCTCTGAGTGTTCTTGAGTTTGTACAGTTACCTCATGGCAAGCATTGTAGCGTATAGTTGCCTTAGAACAGGCGTTATTAGACTGTTATCAATGCTAAGTTTCTCCTACTGCTTTAGTACAGAACTGGTTAAGGCAGTGCCTGCTCCAGGGGTGTATGCTGCATAGGAGGAGCCACTGTTAATCTTTTCCAGATTCTGGCTAGTGTCTCCTGCTAGTGGACAGCAGCACAACACCCATGGTCCTATGTCCCCCAATTAGAGGCTAATAGAAAAGGATTTTACGTTGATTACACACAAATCTCTTTTAAGATGAATACGGGTAGTTTTTTTTTGTTTAGAAAAACATGTTAGTGATGCAATGTGCATCATTTAAAACACATTGAGGGTAGTTTCATATAATAAAACGCCATGCCAGCTTACCTATAATGTGAGTTCTCTGAAGTACCTCTTTATTTAATGTTTGCAATATTTGTTCCTGTTATATTTGCTTCTCTTTATTCAGCTTCTAGAATTGTATGTTTGCCTTATGTAAGTAACATATCTTTTTTTTTTTTTTTTCTTTTTCCTAAGGGTTGGTTAGTTGACCTCATAAATAAGTTTGGCACGTTAAACGGGTTCCAGTTACTGCATGATCGCTTTATGAATGGCTCCGCATTGAATGTTCAAATCATTGCAGCTCTCATAAAGTAAGTTACAGCGGTATCTGTCTGGGCTTCTATATGTTGTAGTCTTAGGTCAAATGTGTGGATTTTACACAGGTAACATCTATGCAGATGTGAATCGTTTTTATTAGTTGTTTTTTCTTTTTCACTTTTATATGCTTTTTACATTTTAAAGGGGTTGTTCAGGTTGGAGACCCTGCAGACACACTGTGGTTGTAGGCTGCTGAATCGTGGCAGTGTGCATGTTGCCACAATTTCCCAGTATTACAGGTGCATGTAGTCATGTGACCGTATGTATGAGATTTGCATAGTTGTGGACACATACTGACTAGATGAGTGTTGGCTTCTCTCAATAGCAGATGAATTGAGAGAAGCTATATTAAGGCCCGGTTACACCACACACACACACACACACATATAATTGTGCAGACATTGTTCGCAGATCTCTGGTTGCAGTGAAATCATGAACACATTGTTACATTTGTACACGGCCACAAAATGGAACAATGTGTCCATGATTTCACTGCAACCAGAGATCTGCGAAGAATCTCTGCACAATTATCTGTGCATGTAAGTGGGCCTTTAGACTAATCGGAGTGATTGCATGCAAATCATACACATGCAGCCACAGTACTTCACAATCAGACCAGTAGTACTGGGGAAATGTCAGTGTGCACTGTACGCTGTCACATGGTGACTGATGGTGACTGCAGCTCCTTCTTTTTCTTTTCTTTTCTTTTTTTCCCAATCCAACCCCCTCCCCTCCCCTAATGGTGGGTTACGCGCTAGGATATCCTGTACGATATCCTTGAAACGTCACAGATTTGTGATCGTTGAAAAGATATCGTTCGGGCGTCGTTGGTGTGAACGAACGACATAGGATGAAAAGATCGTTGGATCGTTCATCCTAGATTTGAGATCCTGACCTCAAATCTAGCGCCCAATTAACGCTGCTTCAGGAAGCATCATTGTTCAGTGTGACACATTTATGAACAATATTGTTCAAAAATCTCCTATTCCTGCCGCTTTATTACATCGCTCACTCCTTGCTCTCCTATTTAACAGTTGCACTGCCGCATAGGATATTGTAAACGATATCCTTGTGTGTGACAGCGCACTAACGATGTCTGAAAGATCACGGTCACATGATCGTTCCAAGGACATCGTTTACGATATCCTAGCGTGTAAACCCACCATAATGGCCCCTTTACACGCAGCTACAGGTAACAGGTGTTCCAAAGGTAACTTACTGGCTGCAGTGAAATCATGGAGATATGGTTCTATCTTGTTGCTGTGTACAAATGGAACTATGTCTCCATGATTTCACTGCAGCCAGTAAGTTACCTGTGGAAAACCTGTTACCTGTAGCTGCGTGTAAAGGGGCCATAAGACTGCACAGCTGTGATTTTACACCAATCAAATAGAAACTGTTGTATTATTCATGATTATTGTACTATGTATACCCCTTTTTTCACATGTAAAGAGCCATGGAATAAATGGTGCTTAAATAATAGTTTTGTTTTAAATTCGCTTTCTGTTTTAACTGGATTTCTTTGAATTAAGAATACTGGAACATCTTTTTACAGCTCTGGGTTGTTTTTCCTCTTTACATATTTATTCAATTGTTTTTGTTTATTAAATTATTATTCTAGTATGATTCTATCACTTTCTTTGTTATAGGGTTACCCCAGGCTAAGCTTAGATTGCTGCAGGTCTCTACCTTGCAGCAGAATCCTGACTGTGCTGTATACACAGTGCTGGGAGTCTGCTCTATTGGCGCCTGGAGCTGTCCTCACATTACCAATGCCCCGGCAGGGGCTCAGTTTTCTGCATTGTGATCATAGCCTGTTAGGGCCACTTTACACACACCAACTTATCTGTCCAACTTCTGACCAACTTACTGGTTGCATTCAAATCATGGACACATTGCTCCATTTTGTGGCTGTGTACAAATGGAACTATGTGTCCATGATTTTACTGCAACCAGTAAGTTGGTCAGAAGTTGGACAGATAAGTTGGTGTGTGTAAAGTGGCCATTAGTTTTGTGCTTCATACTTTGATCTTTAGCCCTTACTTTTGCATTTTGGATTGAGGATCATTTAACACTGAAAGCAATTTATGTATATTTTGTGTTCATGAAGCATCGCATTTTTTTTTTTTTTCTTTTTGTCCCTTGTAGTCTTCACATTATCCTCGGGATTGTCGGAGGTCCCAGCAGGCTTGCAGTGTCAATAATTCCCTATACCATTGTTTACAAACTTAGATCTAGTTAAATATTCTGTATTTTCTGCTTTGCCAGAACATTGATATGCTTGTTGTAACATGTTTTATTCTTGTCTATTTTAGGCCATTTGGACAGTGCTATGATTTTTTAACTCTTCACACAGTCAAGAAATACTTTCTTCCAATTATAGAAATGGTTCCTCAATTTCTAGAAAATTTAACTGATGATGAATTAAAAAAAGAAGCAAAGAATGAAGCCAAAAATGATGCTCTCTCAATGATAATAAAATCCCTCAAAAACCTAGCTTCCCGAGTTCCAGGGCAGGAAGAAACTGTCAAAAATTTAGAAATTTTTAGACTTAAAATGATACTTAGGTGAGTTTACATGTCTGCATGTGATTCATTTTTTTTTTTTTTTCCCCCAATATCGATCAGCATTGAAAGAAGAAATAAAATCAAATTACATTTGGAAATGTTGCACTCTTTGTTCTGGGACTGTTCCACACTCAAACCTATGGTCCTTCCAGGAAATTCACCTGAGCATTAGAGGAAATGGGTTTGGGTCAGTCCATCATTTGTGTTGAAAGCATTTTGAGTCTGTGGAAAGGTCATGGTAAAGGGGAGGGGTAGCGGTGACATCACCTGCTGTAAATGGTGGATCCTGTATTGCCTGCTGTGTATAGATAGTGGTTTCCTGCCATTGTGTGGCTAATGAAATTTCTGAATGTTTTCTGAAATGTTAAGAGTCTGAATAGCCCCAGTGGCTTCTTTCAAAATTGTGGAGACTTTTTTTCTAGGATGTTTAGATTGCTTATAAATCGATAAAATCATATCTGTTCCTTAGCACTCACCCCTCCCTTTGAGGGCAATAGGTCAGAGAAGATTAGGTTATGCTGGAGCAGGGAGATGGGGGGGGTAGGGCGGGTGACGGCAGCACTCCTTCATAGAAAAAAATGTGTATTTTATTCACCCAGGACAGTAAAGTTTTGGCTTTCCTCTAGCCTTTGTCAAGCAGGCTTTTGCATGACAAAGGTTAGCGGATAGCTGTAATGTTGCGGTCCTGGGTGAATAAATCTACATCTTTTTTCTATGAAGAAGTGCTGCCATCAGTTTTTCTATCTACTATTGGTACCTATGCATTTATGGTAGGAAGGCTCTGCACTCGCGGTGTTATTTTTTAGCTTTTCCTGTTTGTTTATTTTTTTATTTATTTATTTTTTTTAACTTATAATCTATTATTATACCTCACTATATTTATATGTTGGCAAGGAATTGTGAAACTCATCTTAAGAGAAAAAATGTAAATAAATGTAAAAGTTAACAAATAGATAAATATACAAATATATACAATTTATTTTAAAAAGCATCTAGACTTAATTTCCTTCACATATGAATTTTTTGTGTTGGCTCAAGGTGCTCTTATACTGTAATTTCTCCCAAGAAATATATATTTGGAAATAAGGAACACCACAATCATACACACCACACACTGAAGCGCTACATTCTATGAAGTTAATTATGTAAAATTAACGAACATTTTTATTCATGTAACTCTTTTTTTTGTTTTAGGTTATTACAAATTTCATCATTTAATGGAAAAATGAATGCACTTAATGAAGTAAACAAAGTAATATCAAGTGTTTCGTACTACACTCACAGACATGGCAATCCAGAGGAGGAGGAGTGGTTGACTGCAGAGCGGATGGCGGTAAGTACAACTTTTATAGTTGGCATATAGAATAAAGAATGTAAAAGTGAAGTAAGAAAGCTTGTACTTTTTGCCCTGGTGTCAGGTTACCCAGCGGTTGCATGACTATTAGAGTCTGCTGCTCTCAGAGTAGCAAAACCCTGCCAATCCAACTCTAAAGTGCTCACTTTAGACTAGAAGTAATTGGAAGAATGTTTACGTTAACCTGATTTTACGCAACTATTTAATTGCACAGAATCGTCCATGCCTTCTTATAAGAAATTGCACTTGTATGTGTGCTCCTTTTTTGTAAACATTAGGCTATGTTCACTCAGTGCATTTTTGCTGTGTTTTTGTGTTCAGTTTTTACCTTGCCTTTATGCTAATCTAAATGCGTTTTTGATTCCCATCAAAACCTGTGATTCGGGGAAAAGCTGTCCACACATATTGGCTTACTTTCTTTGCAGCTGCACAGGTTTTGCTGAGTTTTAAAAAGAATGAACATGTCAGTTCTTTTCTGCGTTTTCTCAATTGCCTCATTGGGGGACACAGGACCCCGTTCTGCGATGATGGACCGCTTCTATTTTGAGCATGGTTTTTCTTTCACCAACCTTTTTGGTTTCCTCGTGCACCATTTTCCTACAATCTTCAAAACAAGGGCACTAGAAGTGTTACCGCCCCGTGTCCCCCTCTGCACCAGGTATATTTTTTTCTACCATTGCTCCTGCTGCTGGCTGGAAGACTATAGCCCTCCCCATCCTCCCATACCATGGAGCCCGGGATACAGGCACCTGCCACAGCAGAATGACCTTTTCCCTCCGCATCCTCCCATACCACGGAGCCTGGTGTATAGGTGCTTGCCACAGCGGAACTACAGTGGCCCTCCCCATTCTCCCACAATACGGAGTCTGGGTCGCCAGTGCCTGGTACAGAATGACACCACTGGCCCTCCCCACCATCCTCACTCTGGGAGCCTGGGTCGTATTTGCCCTGGCATAACATGAGACCATTGGCCTTCCCCATCCTCCCCACTAAAAGAGCCTCGGTTGCAGGTGCCCTACGCTCCTCCACAGGACAGGGGTCTTCTCTGTAACAGAGTCTCACCAGGGCAGCGGATCAAGAGCCCTTTAGGTAAGCTGCGCGTCCCTGGTGGAGAGCTCCCCATTGTAGCGTTACCCCTCCAGTTACATCCATAGCGCTCTTTCTTGGCACCACATCAGGCCTTGATTCTAAATTTAGGCTTTGGCCTTCTCACGATGCCCCGCCCTTCCGGTGATGCGTTTCTCCCGTTCACACCCCCGGATGATGTCTGTTACCGCCGGAATGCTATGGTTACTTTCTGATATACTTATATTCCCCAAAATCCATCACCCCCACCCCTCCATTTGGGTCCCAATGGTGCATCCTTTCTCCTGTTGGCGCTTCTCGCTTTCTGGGAGATTACCAGCGCGCCTCTCGCAGCCAGCCACCTCCCCCTGCTTGCACGTGGGGCACATCCACAGGGGCTCATCTCACCGGCCCAGTCTCCCATACTGTACAGCCTTCAAGCTGCTGAAATGGGGAAATTGGACCGGGCACACTGCTTGCACAGGAGGACCTGCTCTCTGCGCTGGGTAAGGAGCTCCGCATACCCTGTGCTGCTGCAACTTACATTTGCCCCTGACCCTATTAGCCAGCATTAGCGCCAGCCCTCCGTATACAGACCACAGGGGTGCTGTGTACTCCAAACTTGCAGACCATGCAGAGCTCGAAGGCCACAAGGAAGGATCCTAAAACCCATACGGTCTCTTATACCTTCTGCGTTACATGCCATTCCAAACTACCGCGCAGCCGTGCTATCCCGCTCTGTCAGACTTTAAATCCTGCACTTGCCCAGGAGCCTTTAGCTGAAGCTGCACCACCCTACGTCTCTAACCCACCTGACTAGGCCATGTTCCTGTCACAATCCATGGACAGGCTATTATTGCAATCTATGGACAGACTCTCTTCTACCGTGGTCCAGGACCTGTAATCCCAACCAGGCAGTGACACAGACTGACACTCCTGCACAGGAGACCACAGTCTGACAGGGATAAGCCACAATCTGTTTCTGGGGAAATGCAGGAGAGACAGCATAGAAGCGTCTCACCCGCGTCCTTGCAGGGTTCCCATACCTCTTATCAGGGACTCGGAACCTGACTCACCCCCGCCCGATGCATACCCGTGATACAGATTAGGATACTGATCTGGATGTGTCTTTTGACCTGGATACCCCTGACACGTAGGCTATGGTTGAAAATCTGATCACTGCTGTCAACCAGACTCTTAGTCGACGAATCCCCATGTGCGGCTTCCAATCATGCCGTGTCCTTCAAGAGGGTCAAACGCCTGCAAAAATGCTAACCCAGGGTCCGATATGACACCAGAACTTTATGGCCCTGAGTTTGATGGCGTGGCTGTTCAGACCTGCGTATTAACCAAGGCGGCTCACATTTACTATCGCACATGGAAAAAATTTTTTTTCTCATGGTACAAGGATCGGGGCCATTCCTCCCTTGTTTTTTTTCTATCCCCGTAATTCTGGGGTTTCTTTAGTCCCGCCTGGATTCTGGCCTTTCAACTGGTTCACTAAAGGGCCAAATATCTGCGCTTTCAGTGCTTTTCCAGCAACAACTTGCTACGAGATCTCAAGTCAGGACTGTCATTCAGGATGTTTCTCGTCTGGTTCCCCCTTACCGGAGACTGCTGGAAGCATGGAACCTAAATCTGGTTCTGGATGCACTTCAGAGGCCTCCCTTCGAGCCTCTGAAGGAAATTTCTCTACCTTTCCTGTCCTGGAAAGCCACTTTTCTCGTGGCAATAGCCTCTATACGCCATGTTTCGGAGCTGACTGTGCTCTTCTGCAGAGTACATTTTCTTCTTTTTCATCAGCATAAGGTCGTGCTCCATCCTGTGCCTTCGTTTCTAACAAAGGTTATCTCTTCTTTGCACCTTAATGAAGAGATCTCTCTTCCCTCTTTTTGTCAGATGCCGGTGCACCGTGTTGAGAAAGCTCTGCACACCCTGGACCTGGTGAGAGCTCTTAGATGCTACTTGTCCAGGACAGCACATTTCCAGAAGTCTGATTCCTTGTTCATTCTTCCGGAAGGTCACCGGAAAGGCATGGCTGTGTCCATTGCGAAAACTGACCGGGTGGATCAAGTTGGCCATCCAAGAAGCATATAGTCTGCGAAACATGCCCATTCCAGACGGGTTGAAGGCGTACTCGACTCGTGCGGTTGGAGCATCCTGGGCTGTTTGACACCAGGCATCTGCTGAGCCAGGTGTGCAAGGCGGCGACCTGGTGCAGCCTGCATACGTTCACAAATCACTACAATGTCCATACTCTGTCATCGGCAGATGCAAATCTTGGTAGGCGTGTTTTGCAGGAGGCGGTGGCTCATTTTTAAGTTGGTATGTTGTTAGGAGGTATTGTATTTCTGAGATTGTTCTACCCACCCAGGGACTGCTTTAGGACGTCCCATGGTCCTGTGTCCCCCAATGAGGCGGTTGACAAAAGGGGAGTTTTGTGTGTACTCATCGTAAAATCCTTTTCTCTGAGCCTCTAATTAGGGGACACAGCACCATCCATGTTGCCCGTTCCAGGCCGTTTAGTTCCTTTGTGGTTCATTGAGTTCTCCTATGGTTACTTTCTGATCTACTTATATTCTCTTTCTTCTACTGCTTGGTCACTGAACTGGTTCGGTTTGTGCCAGCCAAGGGTTGTATACTGCAGGGGAGGAGTTAATCTGTTTTTAATATTCACTTCGTGTCAGCCTCCTTATGACTGCAGCATAACACCCATGGTCCTGTGTCCCCCAATTAGAAGCTTAGCTGCAAAAAGGGGATGTTTGTGTGTACTCACCATAAAATCCTTTTCTCTTTCTATGGGCAAAAATGCAGCAAACAAAAACTTGGTAAAAATGCAGGTTTTCTCCTGCCAAGAAGTCGGTAGTCACTAGAAACCCCTAAGGTTTTGCTGAGTTTTTGCTGCAGCTAAACTGTGTGTGTGTGTACATAGCCTTACACTCCTATATTTTATTTATTGTTGTACATATAAGCAAGGAGTAACAGGCTCTTAATTTTAGAGAATGTTCTATTTTAGAAGAATTTAGTGAATGTTTTACACTGGCCATATGGTTTATATGCAGTTAAACAAAATAAGCTTTTCCATTTATGCAGTGCAGGCAGCTGGTCATAAGCAAATCACAATAAAATCAGGATTATTCTGAAGAAGCTTCAGCACAGAATGTGGCTAAATCCTGCTTCGAGTTCTGATGGTTAACAAATAATTCATTAAAAGAAAAAATTGCTATTCTGTTTGACAATTGCAGGATTTTTTTCCCTTGCTGTATTGTCTTCCTTTTCTTAAGCTTGGTTAACCCAGCCTTAAAATGTCAGGTGGTGTTGCCGGCCTTTTCACCCTCCCTGATCTAACCTTAGAGTGACCAGTGTGGAGCCAAGCAGCACAGCTCTGTCGTATGCTGCTTACATCCGGCCAATGCCACAAACAGATGAAAGAAGATGGATTAATGGGTGTTTGGTGTCAGACTCCCACCTGATATTCTTTGGATAGAACATCAATTTCATACCAGTTAAAAAATGTTCATGAACATTAAATAAATCTTACAATCCTGCTGCATATAAACAGGGCACATAGTATTTTTGTATTGTGTGTACACCTTGTTTAATGGGAATCTGTCAGGCCAAAAATCCATATGTAACTGATATCATTTTCTAATTCATCTGGTGAAGCTCTTTCTAGTCATGTATCCTCTGTAAACTGCAAAAAAACAACAAAAATAAACTCTTCATTCCATCTGTAAATCACAGTGAGTGAGTACTTCACTGCTGCCCACTCCCCAAGGAATTTATATTCATGTCTTGACATCAATGTATAATCCTGATCTGTAAGCATGCAACCAAATGTTCAGTGGAAATCACTCACATGGGGGAAGGGGCTCTATATCCTCATGTCTGATCTGCTCTCCAGGGCAGCGGGTCCTGTCTTGTCGGCACTCTCTGCAGAGGAGAAAGGAGGGGGAAGATGTGTGTTCTTAACAGACGGAGTAGCAGCTCTAACATCTTAATTTTCCTCCTGCATGAAGCAGTGTCATTGTGTAAATCTGAAGCATATGTCTAGTGTGTACTGTCTGTTAATATAAACTCCATAAGGTAAAGCATATTTATACCGTGTTAGCCAGTAGATAGAAAAATATATTGCAATCTGAGAGTCCTCAGTGGTTGATACCTTTTAATGCTTAACTGAAAAAATGTTAAACATAGCAAGCTTTCAGGACACTGTGGCCCCTTCGTCAGGCTGGTGATGACACAAATTCTGAAGACACATACATATATACATAAGCAAAACAGTGTTATATGCTCTGGTGGATATGACAGGTGCTGCAAAGCAGAGTAGGGTTAGGGGAGGGTGGAGGAGCAGGGACAGAGAAACCAGATTTCTAAGATAAGTGGAACAAATTGTATTTGGGTACCTTTACACACACACATATATTGCTTGCAACTCACTGGTTGCAGTGAAATCATGGACACATTGTTCAATTTTGTTGCCATGTACAAGTGGAACAATGTGTTCATGATTTCACTGCAACCAGTGAATTGCAAGCAATATGTCTGTGTGTAACGGTACCATAAGCTAAATGGTTAGCAACCCATGGAGATCTGATAATACTTAGAATTCTGCTCTCCACAACTTAACCCCTTAAGGACCGAGTCACTTTGCAGCTTAATGACCAGACCATTTTTTGTAATTCTGAACACTGTCCCTTTATGACGTAATAACTCTGGAATGCTTCAACGGATCCTAGCGATTATGAGATTGTTTTTTCGTGACATACTGGGCTTCATGTTAGTATTAAATTTAGGTCGATAATTGTTGCGTTTATTTGTGAAAAAAATCAAAAATTTGGCAAAAATTTTGAAAATTTACTAATTTTCAAATTTTATATTTTTATTCTGCTAAACGATAGTTATGTGCCACAAAATAGTTAAAAAATAACATTTCCCACATGTCTACTTCACATCAGCACAATTTTGGAAGAAAAATATTTTGGTAGGATGTTATAAGGGTTAAAAGTTCATCAGCAATTATTCATTTTTCCAGCAAAATTTACCAAACCCTTTTTTTTAGTGACCACATCACATTTGAAGTCTCTTTGAGGGGTGTACATGACAGAAAACACCAAAAAGTGACACCATTCCAAAAACTGCACCCCTCAAGCTACTCAAAACTATATTCAAGAAGATTATTAACCCTTCAGGTGCTTCACAGGAACTAAAATAAAGTTGAAAGAAAAAATGGACATTTTAATTTTTGCAACAAAAATGTTCTTTTCTGGTCATCACAATGGGAGACCCAGACAATGGGGTCTAGGGCACTGCCCTCCGGAGGTCACACTAGGTACTACAAGTTTGTAGACACCGCCTCCTCCGCTTATAAACCCCTACCGCAGGGAACATCCTCAGTTTTAAACTTAGTGTGCTCGGAGGATCACGCTTTGCTTGCACTTCACTGCATTCTCACAACTTACGTGATGGCGTCTGAAGACAAGGTAAAATGGTTCCGGTCGGGACCGGCGGCAGTCTCCCCGCTCACCCTTGTGGAACACGCAGGTGGAGGTACCGGAGGGCCTAGAGCCTGGACACTTTGTGTTCTCCCGGTACGCTGTCGCGCTCCTTTCCATCCCTCTCTGGGGGGCTCTGGAGAGTGGGAGATAGGAGCCTTGCACAGCTTCGCTCCGTCCGAGGCCTCCCTAAATGGTGCTTACAGACCGGACTGGAGCCAGCCCAGTCCGAGGCCTCCCTAAATGGTGCTTACACTCCGGACTGGTGCTGAACCCCCGTCCGAGGCCTCCCTAAATGGTGCTTACAGACCGGACCGGCACTGAGGCACTCTGTGTCTCCTGTGTGCCTGGGGGTAGTGTCTGGCACTTTGTGTTTCATGACACTCAGACCGCGCGTTACCCTCGGGTCCGCGGATCTGCGGGTGCACCCTGTGCTGGGGTCACCCTGGCTGACCGCCCTGTGTGTCACAGGGGCTGAGGCTGTAGGCTGCGGATGTTTGTGCATGCAGTCTGTATGTTGTGTTTTCACACTAATTCCCGCGCTGCGGGCTCTGGCGCCTTCATGTTGAGGCTGCTTGGAGGATGGGAAGCAGCCCGTGCGGTGACGTCATCGATGGGCGTGTGTGTGTGTGTGCTTCCCGCGTGTTTTCGGCGCCGCCCACAGTTTCACTGTCGGCGGCCATCTTTACCCCTCACTTCCCGGCTGGGATCTGTATGCAGCGTGCGTCTGCACTCCAGGGGAGACCGGAAACCTTCGCGGAGGTCACACACACACACCGCTTCCTCCTACCGCTTTACTGCGGTCGGTAAGCCACCGGGACTCCCGGTTTTTGTCTGCAATTTGGCTTATTTTCCCCTACTGTGGCGATGTCCTCAGCTAGGAAGCGTGCTGCTAAGGCGGCAGAGGCCACCGTTACCTGTGCTACATGCAATGGGACACTGGTGGAGGGGTCCTGCAATAACTGCGGACGCCCAGAGGCCCGGACTGACACGGCTGAGTCAGCAGCTCCGGTGCTATACCCTGAGGTCCAGGTGGTCCCAGGGCCATGGGAGACTCAGAATAAGATCAATGAATCTCTGTTGTCCCAGTTGTCCTCCATGTCGCAATCCCTGGAGGCACTTAATAGGAGGCTGGATAGCCCAGTTACTCCGTCCAGTTACCCCCGGGCGTCTCCCTCTTCTGCTGTGAGACCCCTTAAGCGGGCTCGTCGTGAGGAGTCACCCGAGCTCCAGGCTCTCTCTGAGGAGGAGCGTTCCTCTGATGGTGAGGACGATGATGGGGGTTCAACTTTCGGGTCTGTGTCTATATCTGAATCACCAGACGGGGTGGAGGATCTGGTGTCCTCTATCAATGAGACCTTACGTCTCGTGACACCCCCTGAGGAGGTGACGGTGCACCCGAAGGAGGTCTATCAATGGCTGCGGCCAGAGGCTAGACCAAGTGGTTCCTTCATGGACCACACGAACTTTGGAAGGGTGATTAGAGCTCCCAGGTTACATCCTGGGCGGCGTTATGTCCGTAAACCCAAGGACAATCGCTTCCCCTTCCCCCAGGAGGTGCTTCAGGAGCGGTCGCAGTCCCCGAAGGTGGACGCTTCCATGACCAGGATTGCTGCACGCTCCCTTTTCTCTGCCTCTGATAGCTCCTCGCTGAAGGATGCGACGGATAGACAGGTCGAGCAACTCGCCAAGTCTTCCTATGAGGCTGTGGGGGCTTCATTTGCCCCTAACTTTGCCACGGTCTGGACCTTACAAGCGATTACTACCTGCTTGGATGGTATCTCTGACCTGGCAAGGTCCAGTCCAGAGGTCCTGGCACTTACCGAGAGGGCAAGGGCCTATGCGGACTACGCCAGGACGGCGACTCTGGAAACTGCCACACGCTCAGCTGTGGCTTCGGCCAACGCTATAGCGATCCGCAGGTTGTTGTGGCTGCGTCTTTGGGACTCAGATACCACATCCAAGAAGATTTTGCAGAATCTTCCGTTTGCTGGTGACAGGCTTTTTGGCACCGAGCTGGACAAGCTGATAAAGGATTCTGCGGAGTCTAAGATACCGCAGAATAAGCCTAAGCCACGGTATACCGTTAAAAGGAACCCAAAGCAGTGGTCCTTTCGTTCCAGCTCACAGTCATCAGCACCGTCCGCTCGCACGGACCGAGGGGGCAAGCCCGCTTCTCAGTGGCGCTCTAAGAGTCGTCCAAAGAAGCCGGCGGGGGCAGCGGCTGCCACCCCTAAACCCGCCTCTACATGACTCGCTCTCCCTTCCTGCCTCCCCACAGGTGGGGGGCCGCTTGTCTCGCTTTCAGGACAAGTGGCTACTTCACGTTCAAGATCAGTGGGTTCGAGACGTGGTCTCACGAGGTTACAGGATAGAGCTGACGTCAAAGCCGATATCCCGATTCCATCGGTCGGTCCCATCACCAGAAAAGGCTCAGGCTTTTTACCTGGTGTTGGAGGGTCTCCGCAGGGACGCAGTGGTGGTCCCGGTGCCTTCCGGAGAGAGGTTCAGGGGTTTTTACTCCAACCTCTTTATCGTCCCGAAGAAGGACGGATCCTTCCGCCCGGTACTGGACCTGAAGTTGTTCAACCATCACGTGTTGGTTCGGAAGTTCCGTATGGAATCACTGCGCTCCGTGATCGCAGCTGTGTCACAGGGGGACTTCCTAGCGTCCATAGATATCAGAGACGCTTACCTTCACGTACCCATTGCACCGGCTCACCAGCGCTGGTTGAGATTTGCAGTGGGGGAAGAACACTTCCAATTTGTGGCGCTGCCGTTCGGGTTGGCATCGGCACCGCGGGTGTTCACAAAAGTGATGGCCTCCATGATGGCTCTCCTGCACATGCAGGGACATGCCGTCATTCCCTATTTAGACGACCTGCTGGTCAGGGCGCCATCAGAACACCTCTGTCAAGAGAGCCTGGATGTGACCATGCGGTCTCTGGAACAGTTCGGTTGGCTCCTCAATATTCAGAAGTCAACGCTAGTTCCGACCCAGTCTTTGACATATTTGGGCATGGACTTCAACACGGCCTCAGCCCGGGTGTCTCTGCCACGAGTAAAACAGATGGCGATCCAATCAGGAGTGCAAGCAGTTCTCCTGTCACCACAATCATCCCTACGGGTGTTGATGAAGCTGGTGGGGCGCATGGTGGCAGCAATAGAGGCGGTGCCGTTCGCACAATTTCGCCTCCGTCCTCTCCAGCTGGAGATTCTCCACAGGTGGGACAAAAGGACGATTTCTCTGAATCGGCTGGTGACCCTTTCTCTACCGACCAGGGATTCCCTGCAGTGGTGGCTACAGCCACATCACTTGTCTCGGGGCCGGTCCTTCCTCAAACCGTCATGGTTAGTGGTGACCACAGACGCCAGTCTGAAGGGCTGGGGGGCGGTGTTCTTGCACCACAGGGCCCAAGGCCTCTGGACTCTGTCGGAGTCGGCGTTGCAGATCAACGTGCTGGAGATCAAGGCGATCTATCTGGCACTCCTGGCGTTTCAGAGATTCCTCTCAGGACAACCCATTCGGGTTCAGTCCGACAATGCGACGGCCGTCGCTTATATAAATCATCAAGGAGGAACCAGGAGTGCAGAGGCTCTGGCCGAAGTTCACCGCATCCTATCATGGGCGGAGGACAACAACTGCCTGATCTCCGCAGTTCACATCCCAGGGGTCGAAAACTGGGAGGCCGACTATCTGAGCCGGCAGGGGATGGACGCCGGAGAGTGGTCTCTTCATCCGGATGTCTTCAGAGAAATCTGCAGCAGATGGGGCACTCCGGACGTGGATCTGATGGCCTCACGGCTGAATCATCAGGTGCCGCAATACATGGCGAGGTCATGGGATCCTCAGTCTCTGGGGGCAGACGCCCTGATCTTGACTTGGTCCAGATTCCATCTACCGTATGTGTTCCCGCCTCTGGCTCTGATTCCCAGGGTGCTGTGGAAAATCAGGTCGGAGTGCAGGGTAGCCATTCTAGTGGCTCCAGACTGGCCCAGGAGGTCCTGGTATCCGGACCTGTGGCAACTGTCAGGCGGACACAGGTGGGCTCTTCCAGAACGCGCAGATTTACTCGCGCAAGGCCCATTCTTCCACCTCAATTCCAGGGCCCTCAGATTGACTGCATGGCTCTTGAGGCCTGGCTGCTGACATCCAGGGGTTTCTCCCCTACGGTGGTTGCCACTATGAATCGGGCTAGGAAGCCAGTTTCCAGGAAGATGTACCACAGAACGTGGAAGATCTTTTTTACGTGGTGTGCCTCTGGCGGACGGTCTCCGTGGCCCTTGTCCATCCCGACGTTGTTGGCTTTCCTACAGTCGGGTTTGGAATTGGGATTATCCCTTGGCTCTTTGAAGGGTCAAGTATCAGCACTTTCAGTGCTGTTTGACAGGCGATTGGCGCTCCTCCCGAAGGTCCGTCAATTTCTGCAGGGGGTGTCACGGATGGTTCCGCCCTACAAGAGACCTCTAGACCCTTGGGACCTTAACATGGTCCTGGCGGCATTACAGAGACCTCCGTTTGAGCCGCTGAGAGATGTTTCTCTATCGCGTCTGTCACAGAAAGTGGCCTTTCTGGTGGCAATTACGTCTCTGAGGAGGGTATCAGAATTGGCTGCACTATCGTGTAAGTCACCCTTTCTGGTGGTTCACCAAGACAAGGTGGTGTTGCGTCCACGGCCAGAATTCTTGCCGAAGGTGGTTTCAACTTTTCACCTGAACCAGGAGATTGTTCTTCCATCATTTTGCCCCGCTCCCGTTCATCAGGTTGAACGCGACCTCCATACTTTGGATCTCGTGAGAGCTATACGCATTTATGTGTCCAGGACCGCCTCCTTTAGGAGTTCGGATTCCTTATTTGTTCTTACGACAGGTCGCTGTAAGGGGTCCGCGGCATCAAAATCGACATTGGCCAGATGGATTAAGGCTTCCATTCAAGAGGCTTACCGGGCTTCTGGTTTGCCTCTCCCGGTGGGATTGAAGGCTCACTCTACCAGAGCTGTAGGTGCCTCCTGGGCTTTGCGACATCGAGCGTCTGCTCTACAGGTGTGCCAGGCGGCCACTTGGTCCAGCCTGCACACTTTCTCTAAGCACTATATGGTGCATGCCCATGCCTCTGCGGATGCAAGTTTGGGCAGGCGGGTTCTCCAGGCGGCGGTTGCCCACCTTTAAAAAGGGAACCATGTGTTATCCGTCTTGTTGAGGAACTCTTCCCGCCCTGGGGTATTGCTTTAGGACATCCCCATTGTCTGGGTCTCCCATTGTGATGACCAGAAAAAAGAGAATTTTGTTTACGTACCGTAAATTCTTTTTTTCTTTAATCATCAATGGGAGACCCAGCACCCACCCAGTGTTCCGTTGCATGTTTTGCATTTGCTCTGTTCTCTGTTGAGACAGTGTTTGCCGGGTTGTTGAACCGTCTGTGCACGGCATTCTTCCCGATGTTTCGGGTGTGGTTTATTTCCTCCTCGCAGCTTATGGACCAAACTGAGGATGTTCCCTGCGGTAGGGGTTTATAAGCGGAGGAGGCGGTGTCTACAAACTTGTAGTACCTAGTGTGACCTCCGGAGGGCAGTGCCCTAAACCCCATTGTCTGGGTCTCCCATTGATGATTAAAGAAAAAAGAATTTACGGTACGTAAACAAAATTCTCTTTTTTTAGCCTCAATTTTTTTCATTCACATGGGCAACAGGATAAAATGCATCCTAAAATTTGTTGGGCAATTTCTCCTGAGTACACTGATACCTCATATGTGGTCATAAACCACTGTTTGGGTGCACGGCAGGGCTCAGAAGGGAAGAAGCGCAATTAGAATTTTGGAGCCAATTTTCCGTTCAAAAAGTGAAATGGCGCTCCTTCACTACTGAGCCCTGCCGTGCGCCCAAACAGTGGTTTATGACCACATATAAGGTATTGGTGTACTCGGGAGAAATTGCCCAACAAATTTTGGGATGTATTTTATCCCTTTGCCCATGTGAAACTGAAAAAATGTAGGCAAAAAGAATTTTTTTGTGAAAGAAGTGTTTTTAATTTTTATGGATGAATTTGTGAAGCATCTGGGGGTTCAAAGTACTCACTATGCATCTAGATACGTTCCTTAGGGGTCTAGTTTCCATAATGGAATTTGAATGGAAAATGAGCTCAAATTGTTAGCGGACACTATGTAGGATATGAAGATCCCCTATGTGCCTAAACATTGGAGCTCCCCCACAAGTGACCCCATTTTGGAAACTAGACCCCGAAGGAACGTATCTAGATGCATAATGAGCACTTTAAACCCCAATATGCTTCAGAAATTCATCCGTAAAAATGAAAAAGCACTTTTTTTTCCCACAAAAATAATCTTTTTTCTTTATTACGGATCAATTTGTGAAGCATCTGGGGTTTCAAAGTGCTCACTATGCATCTAGATATGTTCCTTTGGGGGTCTAGTTTCCAAAATGGGGTCACTTGTGGGGGAGCTCCAATGTGGAGACACACGGGGACCCTCCAAACGCGACATGGTGTCCGCTAACAATTTGAGCTCATTTTCCATTCAAATTGTTTCAGGACACCATGTCGCGTTTGGAGGGTCCCCGTGTGTCTCCACATTAAAGCTCCCCCACAAGTGACCCCATTTTGGAAACTAGACCCCCAAAGGAACATATCTAGATGCATAGTGAGCGCACTCAACCACCAGGTGCTTCACAAATTGATCTGAAAAAATGAAAAAAGAAAATTTTTGTGGAAAAAAAAAAGTGCTTTTTCATTTTTATGGATGAATTTGTGAAGCATCTGAGGGTTCAAAGTGCTCACTATGCATCTAGATACGTTCCTTAGGGGGTCTAGTTTAAAAAAATGGGGTCACTTGTGGGGGAGCTCCAATGTGGAGACACACCGGGACCCTCCAAATCCGACATGGTGTCCGCTAACAATTTGAATGGTAAATGAGGTCAAATTGTTAGCGGACACTATGTTGGGCACAGAAGACCGGAGCTGAGCGGGTCGGCAGCAGTAGGAGGACCGACCGACGGGCGGAGGCAGCGGCAGCAGCAGGAAGACCGACGGGCGGAGGCAGCGGCGGCAGCGGTGGCAGCAGCAGGAGGACCGGAGGGCGGAGGCGGCGGTGGCAGCAGCAGGAGGACCGGCGGTGGCAGCAGCAGGAAGACCGGAGGGCGGAGGTGGCGGTGGCAGCAGCAGGAGGACCGGAGGGCGGAGGCGGCGGTGGCAGCAGCAGGAGGACCGGCGGTCGGAGGCGGTGGCAGTGGCAGCAGCAGGAGGACTGGCGGGGGGCCGGAGCCAGCATGGGACAGGGGGAAAGCCGGAGCCAGCCGGGGACCGGAGACAGGGGGATACGCGGGGGGGCCGGAGCCAGCATGGGACAGGGCGGATTGGGGGGGGGGGGGGCAGTAACAGGAAGGGGCAGGGGACATGAGCTGGGGAAGCAGGAGGTGCCAGGCAGAGGAGCAGGCAGCATGGGACAGCATACTGTGTAGTCGCGGTAATTGCCGGTGCATTTTTAACCCAAAATTACTGCGACTGTAGCCTCGGGGGTGGGGTGGGGGGAATCCATCCCCCTGGGCTTTAGTACATGTCCCCACACCTCTGCCCCTGCCCCTTAGCTGTCACTGATTTGCTGTTGGATTTGAGCTGTCACTGTTTGTTTAGAAGCAGTGACAGTTCAAAGCCATGACGAGTTTAGCCGTCATGATGCGGGAACTGACCTCTTTTCATGATGGCTAAACTCGTCATTGGTCGTAATGGAGTTAACTAAGTGAGACCGTTCACAGAAGTGTCAAGAGTTCATAGTCCTTTAATTTAAGTGTATTGCAAGATGTCTTCAAATGCACTTTTCATTTTATATAAAAATGCATGAATCTGCTATCCCCAAATGTTCGTTCATTTTACATAAAATCCCATGAATCCATGTGAAGCATTTAGTCCTGTTTTGAATATGTCAAAGGTTATCAATTTGTATTCCCAAATTCTTCTCTCTCTGAGATCTGAAGTTACTTTTTTAAATGAGCAGCCTCATATCGGATTCATTGTTGTGGTCAGAGCTGCAAAAATGCTTCACTACAGGTAGGTTCATACGTTTTTTTTTTTTTTTTTGAGTGGCGATGAGAATTCATTCTTGTTCTGAATTGTAATCCTGTCTCCCCTATGTACGTGCCACCTGTTGGACATTTGGTACATATAATTAAATACACCACATTGCTTGTGGTGCAGCTGAAGTTACCTGGGATCTTGTAGTCCTGATCTGTCCCAGGAATCCTTATCTTGTCCGTTGTCATTATAGATGGACAGGTTTTGCACCTGTTCTGGTTGCAGGGAAAGGTTCCTGTTGTTGCTGGAGAGGACAGGGCGCTTCTGACAATTTGTTTTTTAGATTCGGAGGTTGTCTAAAAGACTAGAGTAGGGGATCCAGAAATATTGATTTTAGTCGGGCATCTTTTTGTAGTAGTGGTTGCCGTTTCCATGCGGCTCCTCTTAAGACCTCCAGACTTGGATTGTAGGTGACTACGAGAGGAACTCTTTTGTTTTCTTCTTTAGTTTTGTAATGTAGGAGAGGATTCCTTGATATTCTGGTGGCTCTTGTAATCTGGTTCTCGAAAGTGCTTGAATGGTAGCCCTGGTTCAAAAAGGACTTTGAGGTCCTCAAGGTGATTGTCTCTGTCCGTAGGGTTGGAACATATCCGATTGTATCGGATAGCCTGGCTATACATAATAGTTTTTTTATGTACTTTGGGTGAAAACTGTCCCATCGGAGATATGTTGGATGGTCAATTGGTTTTTCGTACAGGGATGTCTCTATTTCATTGTTCTGTAGCTTAATGATGGTTTCCAGAAAGCTGATTTCAGTGTAGGAGTAGTTGAGTGTTAAGTTAATGG
This sequence comes from Allobates femoralis, assembly GCA_033576535.1. Classification (NCBI taxonomy): domain Eukaryota; kingdom Metazoa; phylum Chordata; class Amphibia; order Anura; family Aromobatidae; genus Allobates; species Allobates femoralis. Next base: position 172,734,286 of record JARQOC010000002.1, read on the forward strand.
TGGGGTGAAATTGATTAAAGTGTTCATGGAAAGTCTTCATCTGTTGCTCCGACTCCGTCCAGATGATCATAATGTCATCAATATAACGGTAGTAGGCCAGAGGCCTGATAGGGCAAGAGGATAAAAAGTCACCTTCAAGCTTGGCCATGAAAAGGTTTGCATATTGTGGTGCCATTTTGCTTCCCATTGCTGTGCCAGTCTCCTGTAAATATACGTTGTCATCAAATGTAAAGTAGTTGTGCGTGAGGACGAATTTTGTGAGTTCTACCACACAGTCAGCATCAATCCCTGTGTTTTCCAGTAAGGTTTTGCAGACATTTAATCCATCCTGGTGTGGGATATTGCTGTACAGACTATGAACTCTTGACACTTTTGTGAACTGTCTCACTTGGAACTCTGCTCTCCACAACTTAACTAAGTATCTTCAGGTCTCCATGGGTTGCTAACCATTTACCTAATACAATTTGTTCTGCCTATCTTAGAAACCTGGTTTCTCTGTCCCTGCTCCTCCACCCCTCCCTAACCCTACTCTGCTTTGAGTCACATGTCATATCCACCAAAGCATAGAACACTGTTTTGCTTTTTTTTTTTTTTTTTTTCTTTCATTTGCTTATGTATATATGTATGTCTTCAGAATTTGTGTCATTACCAGCCTGATGAAGGGACCACAGTGTCCCGAAAGCTTGCTATGTTTACCATCTTTTCAGTTAGGCATTAAAAGGTATAAACCAATGAGGACTCTCAGATTGCAATATATTTTTCTATAAACTCACAGAAATATCTAATTTTCTCAGCAGATACACACATTACATGTATGCCAGAAAACACATGTTCATATAAATACAGATATCTCTCACAGACAGCACACACTATAGTGATGATACTAGAGTTGCAACACAAACATCTCCCCCTCAAACAGCTTGCACAAGCCAAAGATTTTCAGTGACTGACTTCAGTACGAGAGGAGGGCTGATCACCAGCTTGGGCATGCGTGAATATTTAAAGGGAACCAACCACCTCAGATCACCCTAATACACAGTTACTACATGTCCCTGCACCCTAATGATACCTTTCCAGCACTGTTTTTGTGTAAAATCTTGCATTAGTATAACTGAAATAAAGAGTTTATAAACTTACTAGCCTGGAGACTTCTGAGCGTATCCCCTCCTTCTGTTATACTTCAGGGCTGTGCATTCATTGCATGGCTGTGCTCCTCCTCCCTCTGTGCAGAGGAGAGAACGATCACACCCATCAGGGCAGAGCATCAGGCACGGAGGGAGGGGGAGCACAGACATGCAATGCACAGCCCTGAAGTATAACAGAAGGAGGGATACGCCCAGAAGTCTCCAGGCTAGTAAGTTTATAAACTCTTTATTTCAGTTATACTAATGCAAGATTTTACACAAAAACAGTGCTGGAAAGGTATCCTTAGGGTGCAGGGACATGTACGAACTGTGTATTAAAGTGATCTGAGGTGGATTTTCTACCTTGCAGTGCAGTGTCAGCATTTGCGGGGTTGGGCATATATAACGGACCATACCTCAATTAAGGGAGTCTTGGAGGGCATGACGGGTAGATCCCCTTTGGTGGCTGGACTCGAGGATGGGTCAATGGGTGTTTTGGGAAAGAGATATCCAACTCTTGATCTCGCTCACAAACTCTGGGAACGTATTAAACAATTGAGAGGAGTGACCGGTCTGACGAAATATACACCTGTATGGAACAACGGGAGATTTCCGGGCTTGAAATCCATGGACTGACTACCGAAGTGGCTGCATGGAGGTATTCTCTATGTATACCAATTGTTGGATAGACAAGGGCTGAAATCCTTTCAACAGTTGAGATTGGAGTTTGGCCTGTCCGACAAGGAATGGTATCACTATCTGAGGGTCCGACATGCGTTTAAAGCACAAGGCATTGGGAGAAATCTCTATGTACACTCTGATATTGTTCTCGATTATATCTGCCACGACGAGACGACGAGAGGAGTGATCTCTTGTGTATACATAGGGATTTACTGCATACATTTCTCCTTTCCTTTCCTATTAAGTCCCGTCTGAAGTGGGAAGAGGATGTGGGCTCCATATCTGATGACCAATGGACTAGTATTATGGAATACATACCTAAACTGTCTGTGTGCGAATCAGCTAGATTATCACATTTATACGTGTTACATAGAGTGTATAGATCGCCAGTGATCATGCACCGAGCGGGAGAGCGCCGGAATTTATCACATGATGTGGTCCTGCCCACGATTGTTCTCATATTGGACCACAGTTATTAATCGGATAGAGGGAGCATTCGGGTGTGTGATTCCCAGGGATCCTATTGTCTGTCTGCTGGGATACGTCGAGGAGGTGGCAATTGACAATATACTAAAGGTGGTCGTTGCAAGATTATTATTTGTGGCAAGGAAATTGTTGGCGAGACATTGGATTCGGGAAGACCCCCCGAGCAGAAGAGAATATATGAGAATGGTAGATGAATCAATCCGGTTAGAAAAGGGTGTCTGTGAGAGACTAGGAAAATCCGAGATGTTTGAGAAAATGTGGTCATCATGGATACAATATGGGTGAGCTGAGAAGATATTACTGATAGACTTACTAGGGGTTGGATAGGGTATGAGATGATTATACATGATTTCATGTTTAAGCTAATGTTTGATTCCTATTGACTGGTCGCTGTTGGCTAGATTTGCTGTCAGGGGTAGGGGGGTGAGGGGTTGTATTATTTACTATTGTATCTGTTAACATTTTTTAATAAAAATCTACCTGATTAAAAAAAAAAAAAAAAAAAACCACTGCCCAAGCACTATTCAAGGGTATTGGTGTCCTGAAAATGACCTGTAATTTATAAATACTATTAACTGCTTAGTTGTTTGTCATTTAGCTTTTGGCTTTTAACATGTTTTAGAAAACTAAAATTGCTTTCCTAAACAATGTACAGCACATATTGACTAATATATATCCAAATTACAATGTCTGGCTAAATACTAGTTTCAACTGCTAATATTGCAAGCAATTGATAACCGTATAGATAAAATTATGAATTTGTGAAAATATTGGCTGTAATCCTAATGCTAAAAGGCCTTTCAGCCCAGCTACAAAAATCCCAGTTCTTCAACTTGATGGATCACACTTGAGTTGTTTGCTTTATAGAGGTTATGCTTTCAGAGGTCTAATGAATCTTCCTTTATTATCCACTTAAGATCTAGAAATCCTTTCGCTCCATTTTATCAATGCACTTGTGTTCTAGGAATGGATTCAACAGAACAATATCCTATCTATTGTTTTGAGGGATAGTCTTCATCAGCCACAGTATGTAGAAAAACTGGAGAAAATTCTTCGATTTGTCATCAAAGAAAAAGCCCTGACATTACAAGATCTTGACAATATATGGGCAGCACAGGTAAATATGACCTTTTTTTGTTTTCCTATGCGTTTCCTAAATTAAGTTATGGACTTGGAAAAAAAAAATTAACTTTATTTAACAGTAATATTAGATACATATAAAAAATAGATTTAGGTGCAAGCATGAAAAATCAAAACCACTCAAAATGCATAGAAGGGAGGGGTTATATGCAGGTATATTAACTATTACACACACACAGAATTACACATTCATATAAGTACCACTGAATAGTTGGAAAGATAGAATAGAAAACTTGCAATATAAATAATGTGTGGCTGGCCCTTTAAATTCCTGATGTCATCCAAGGATCACAAAATCGAATGTATTATCAAGAAGGGGTGCACACAGCAAGTATAATCATGAAAGGCAAGTGAAACTGCATCATATATTAATCCCTTCACAACTAAGGACATAATAGTACACCCTTCGCCTTGTCCCTGTTTCTGATGCGAGCTCTCATCAGCCCCCCACATGTTGGCTGATCTGATCGGCTGACTTGTAGCTACCAGCATTGATTGCATCAGGGATAATGGTAACCCTTTTGGATCGCACTGTCAATCACTGACATCACGATCCAAAGCACTGCTGCGGGGATCGCTCTGTTGCCCGCCAATATCTGACGACCCATGATGCGATCACAAAACCTTGATGTATTCCTTTGACAGCCCGGGGTTTTGTCGGGACCCTAGAAATTTTCATGAATGCTGAGGCACGCTAAGGGGCATTGTAAAATTAATAATAATAATAATAATGATAAAAAGTTCAAATCACCCCCCTTTTTTCCCCACTAATGATAAAACCTATTGATAAATAAAAAAAATACACATTTGTTATCACCAATGCCCGATCTATCTAAATATAAAATCAACTAATCAGATCTGTAAACTGCGTAACCGAAAAAGTCAAACCGCTAGAGTTGGGTTTTTTTTGGTTGCCGCATCATTGCAATAAAATGCAATAACAAAAGATCAAAACAGCGCATTCACCCAAAAAAGGTATTAAAAACGTCAACTCAAAACGTAAAAAATAAACAGCCACAGAGTTCCAGATACTGAAAAATGAGAACACCACGGGTTGCGGAAAATGGCGCCAAGCGTGCAATTCTTTCTTTAAAAACGTCTGCATTTTATTTCACCACTTAGGGAACAGAAAAAGTATATGTGTCTGGTATCTATGAACTCATACCGACCCGAGGCATCACACCAACATGTCATATAAAAACCCCCATAGAACAAACGTAATTGCATTTTTTATACAATATCACCGCAATTGGAATTTTTTCCCCACTTTCCTGTTCACTATATGGTAACATAAATTATGCCTTTCAAAAGTAACTAGTCTCGCAAAAAAAAAAAAAAGCCCTTATATGTCTATATTGACACAAAATATTAAGGTTTTGGCTCTTGGAAAAATGGGATGGAAAAAACGAAAAATCGCTTGGGGGAGAAGGGGTTAAAGTGCATTGTAGTGCAAGTGTTCATAAATGATAAACTCCTGCTTGGCTATTATACACTGTAGTGGGAGGAGATGAGCCCTGTACTTAATCATTTTGCTGTGTGTATATATTTTGTGTATGTGTATTACATATATCTACTTAAAGGGAACCTGTCGGCTACAGACATGTACACCTAATTACTCACCCACAATGCACAGGATATAACTATTTCCAGATGCTCTTGGCTGGCAAACACACCATATTATCCCCCACAATGCACTGGACCGGAAATGACGCAGTCATCACATCATACTAGTAACCTGCAGGTAGATTTCAGCATTTAAAAACAAAAAAGTGGCCAGCGATACTACACCTCGATGGGAAAGAGGGCGGCTAATGACCCTAAAAGAACACCCCATCTGACTTGACAGTGCCTAATTACCAGGGAAAAAAGGAAGTTATAAAGTGTGTTTTTGCAACTATTAAATCACTTTTAGGTCAGACAGGGATGCTTAAAAAAATGTACTAGCTACAGAGACTGGTATATACTTGAATAAATGCTGCAGCACTCCGTCATTAGATGCCTTTATTACGGCCACACAAGTGCTGGGAAGACAGCTGAGCTGATTTGCACCCACTGGGCAGTGCTGCTCTATTTGTTTCTACATACAGAGACTGGTAGTGATAGCTTAGGGGGTCTACAGTAGCTGACAAGTTCCCTTTATCTATAAACTTATATTCTCTTCCATGTATTTGGTCTGCAGGCGTATGTCTCCATGCAGTTATTAAAGAAGTGATTTCAAACCTAATTTCCATTATATGAGCCTTTTTTTTTTTTTTTTTTTTTTTTGTTTCTTCAGGCAGGAAAACATGAAGCCATTGTAAAAAATGTCCATGACTTGCTTGCTAAGCTAGCATGGGATTTTTCCCCAGAACAACTTGACCACCTCTTTGATTGTTTTAAGGTAAATGTTTCAAGATCGTAATTTGTGTTTTAATCTCACACACATTGGTCGCACACTTTAGTTTTTTCTTTTTTAGGTTTTAACTTTTAGAATCCCTAATTCATTTTGAAATACACTACTCACAAAGTACGGGATATCTTGGCTTTCAGGTGAAATTTTAGGATGACCCTAAGGCCCCATTCACACACTGCTTTTTTTGCTGCATATTTTTAAGCACAAGCTCATCACAAACCAGGAGTGGGTGATTAAACATATAAGTGGAGCACTTGTTTCTATTAGACCTTTCCTCTGGGTGTGCCACTCCCAATTTTGATTGTTCCACTCCTGGCTTTTTTTAAGCTTGTGCGTTAAAATACGCAGCAAAAAAAAAAGCGGTGCGTGAATGGGGCCTAAAATGTCGTCTAATCTTTTCCGGTGAACTTGATGTGACCTTATGTACACGTTTTTTTGAATGCACATGTCCAACTGTTCAATGTTTCAGTATTTTCTGATCATCATAATGGGAGACCCAGACAATGGGGTTTAGGGCACTGCCCTCCGGAGGCCACACTAGGTACTACAAGATTTGTAGACACCGCCCCCTCCGCTTATAAACCCCAACCGCAGGGAATATCCTCAGTTTTAAACTTAGTGTGCTCGGAGGTATCACACGCTTTGCTTGCACTTCATTGCATTCTCACAGCTTACGTGATGGCGTATGAAGACAAGGTAAAAGAAGGTCCCAGTCGGGGACCTCCGGCAGTCTCCCTGTTAACCTTCGGGGAACACGCAGGTCGAGGTACCGGAGGGCCTAGTGCCTGGGCACACTGTGTCTCCCGGTACGCTGCCGCGCTCCTTCCCATCCCCCCTGGGGGCTCTGGGAAGTGGGAGATAGGAGCCTTGCACAGCTCCGCTCCGTCCGAGGCCTCCCTAAATGGTGCTTACAGACCGGACTGGAGTCAGCTCTGTCCGAGGCCTCCCTAAATGGTGCTTACAGACCGGACTAGAGCCAGCCCAGTCCGAGGCCTCCCTAAATGGTGCTTACAGACCGGACTGGTGCTGAACCCCCGTCCGAGGCCTCCCATGATATGGTGCTTACAGACCGGACCGGCACTGAGATACTTCGGTGTCTCTGGTGTGCCTGGGGGTAGTGTCTGGCACTAGTGTGTTCATGACACTCAGACCGCGCGTTGCCTTCGGGTCCGCGGTTCTGGCGGTGACCCTGTGCTGGGGTCACCCTGGCTGACCGCCCTGTGTGTCACAGGGGCTGCGGCTGTGGGCTTCAGACTTTGTCTGTAAGCCAGGGTATTTATGTTTATACCTCCCGCGCTGCGGGCTCCGGCGCTTACATTATTGTAATGGCGGCCGGGAGAGATGTGGAGCGGCCCATGTGACCTGGATGGGCGTGTGTGTGTGCTTCCCGCGTGTTTCGGCCCCGCCCTCTGTTTCTACAGCGGCGGCCATCTTTTCCCCTCACTTTCCTGCTGGGATCGTTGGAGACTGCTCTGCTGCACTCCAGGGGAGACCAGGTCTTCTTACCTCGCGGAGGCCACACACACACCGCTCCCTTCACCACCGCTGTGCAGCGGTCGGTAAGCCACCGGTTTCCGGTGAATATTCTCCTGTTTGATATTCCCCTACCGTGGGTATGTCCTCAGGGAAGAAAGGCGCTGCTAAGGCGGCCAGTACCACCCCTGTCTGTGCTACATGCAAAGGGACACTGGTGGAGGGGTCCTGCAATAATTGCGGACGTCCAGACGCCCGGACTGTTTCTGCTGAGTCAGCAGCTCCGGTCCTATACCCTGAGATTCAGGTGATCCCAGGGCCATGGGAAAAACAAAGCGAGATTAATGCTTCTATGTTGTCCCAATTGTCCTCCATGTCGCAATCCCTGGAGGCACTAACAAGGAGACTGGATGCTCCAGCTACTCCTTCAAGCTACCCCCGGGTGTCTCCATCTTCCACCGTGAGACCCCTTAAGCGGGCTCGCCGTGAGGATTCACCCGAGCTCCAGATCCTCTCTGAGGAGGAGCGTCACTCTGACGGTGACGAGGATGATGGGGGTTCAACTCTCGGGTCGGTGTCTGAACCAGCTGAAGGGGTGGAGGATCTGGTGTCCTCCATCAACGAGACTTTGCGCCTCGGGTTACCCCCTCAGGAGACAGCCGTTCACCCGAAGGAGGTCTATCAGTGGTTACAACCTGAAGCTAGACCATGTGGTTCCTTTTTGGACCACACTAACTTTGAAAGGGTGGTTAGAGCTCCCAGGGTACACCCTGGACGGCGTTATGTCCGCAAATCCAAGGACAATCGTTTTCCCTTTCCTCAGGAGGTGCTTCAGGAGTGGTCGCAGTCCCCGAAAGTGGACGCTTCCATGACCAGGATTGCTGCACGCTCCCTTTTCTCTGCCTCTGATAGCTCCTCACTGAAGGATGCGACAGACAGACAGGTCGAACAACTCGCCAAGTCGTCTTATGAGGCTGTGGGGTCATCCTTTGCCCCGAGTTTTGCTGCGGTCTGGACTCTGCAGGCGATCACATCCTGTCTGGATGGTATTGCTGACCTAGCAGGTTTCAACTCTGAAGTCCTGGCACTTACCGAGAGGGCAAAAGCCTATGCGGATTATGCCAGGACGGCGTCCCTGGAGACTGCCACTCGCTCAGCTGTGGCTTCGGCCAATGCGATAGCGATCCGCAGATTGTTGTGGCTACGTCTATGGGACTCAGATGCCACGTCAAAGAAGATTCTGCAGAATCTTCCCTTCTCTGGTGACAGGCTGTTTGGTGCCGAGCTGGACAAGTTGATCAAGGACTCTACGGAGTCCAAGATTCCACAGAACAGACCTAAGCCTAGGTATACTGTGAAGAGGAACCCTAAACAGTGGTCCTTTCGTCCCAGCTCACAGCCGTCAGCGTCTTCCGCTCGCGCGGACCGTGGGGGCAAGACTTCTCAGCAGTGGCGTCCCAAGAGTCGCCAGAAGAAGTCGGCAGGTACAACAGCTGCCGCTCCCAAACCCACTTCCGCATGACTCGCTCCCTCTTCCTGCCTCCCCACAGGTTGGGGGTCGCCTGTCACAATTTCAAGACAAATGGCGACTCCACATCCAAGATCAGTGGGTTCGAGACGTAGTCTCAAGAGGATACAGGATAGAGCTGTCTTCACAGCCCGCACACCGATTCCATCGGTCTGTTCCATCTCCAGAAAAGGCTCAGGCTTTTTATCTGGTGTTGGAGGGACTCCGCAGAGACGGAGTGGTGGTCCCAGTGCCCACTGGGGAGAGGTTCAAGGGTTTTTACTCCAACCTCTTTATCGTCCCGAAGAAGGACGGCTCTTTCCGCCCGGTTCTGGACCTCAAGCTGTTCAACCGCCATGTGTTGGTTCGGAAGTTCCTAGCGTCCATAGACATCCGCGACGCTTACCTTCACGTGCCCATTGCACCGGCTCATCAACGCTGGTTGAGATTCGCAGTGGGGGAAGAGCACTTCCAATTCGTGGCGCTGCCTTTCGGGTTGGCCTCGGCTCCTCGGGTGTTCACGAAGGTGATGGCGTCGATGATGGCCTTACTGCATGCGCAGGGACACGCCGTCATTCCTTATTTAGACGACCTGCTGGTCAGAGCGCCATCGGAACACCTGTGTCAGCGGAGCCTGCAGGCGACCATGCAGTCTCTGGAGCAGTTCGGGTGGCTTCTCAACATCCAGAAATCCACCCTGGTTCCAACCCAGTCACTGACGTATCTGGGCATGGACTTCCACACGGACTCTGCTCTAGTGTCCCTACCACGAGCCAAACAACTGGCCATCCAGTCAGGAGTACACGATCTCCTCAGATCACCTCATTCATCCCTGCGGGTATTGATGAAGCTGGTGGGACGCATGGTGGCAGCAATAGAGGCGGTGCCCTTCGCACAGTTTCGCCTCCGTCCTCTGCAACTGGAAATCCTCCAGAGGTGGGACAAGAGGACGTCCTCTCTGAATCAGCTGGTGGTCCTCTCCCAGCCGACCAGGGATGCTCTGCAGTGGTGGCTTCAGCCGAGTCACCTGTCGAAGGGACGATCCTTCCTGAAGCCATCGTGGTTAGTGGTGACCACCGACGCCAGCCTGAGGGGCTGGGGCGCGGTGTTCTTACACCACAGAGCTCAAGGTCTCTGGACACGTTCAGAGGCGACGTTGCAGATCAACGTGCTGGAGCTCAGGGCGGTCTATCTGGCACTCCTGGCCTTTCGGGTGTTCCTATCCGGACAACCGATTCGGGTTCAGTCCGACAATGCGACGACTGTCGCCTATATAAATCACCAAGGGGGAACCAGGAGTGCACAGGCTCTAGCGGAAGTCCACCGCATTCTATCATGGGTGGAAGCCAACAACTGCTTGATTTCCGCAGTCTACATCCCAGGTGTCGAGAATTGGGAGGCAGATTACCTGAGCCGACAGGGGATGGACGCCGGAGAATGGTCTCTTCATCCGGACGTCTTCCGGGACATCTGCATCAGATGGGGGACTCCGGATGTGGATCTGATGGCCTCCCGGCTGAATCATCAGGTGCCACAATACATGGCGAGATCGTGGGACCCTCAGTCTCTGGGGGCAGATGCTCTAGTCCTGAGTTGCTCAGATTTTCACCTGCCATATGTTTTCCCGCCCCTGGCACTGATGCCCAAGGTCCTGTGGAAAATCAAGACGGAATGTCACGCAGCCATTCTAGTGGCTCCGGATTGGCCGAGGAGATCCTGGTACCCGGATCTGTGGCAACTGTCCGGCGGACACCGGTGGGCTCTTCCAGATCGCGCAGATCTTCTCGCGCAGGGCCCCTTCTTCCGCCCCAATTCCAGGGCCCTCAGATTGACTGCATGGCTCTTGAGGCCTGGCTCTTAACATCCAGGGGTTTCTCTCCTGCGGTGGTTTCCACCATGAACCGAGCTAGACGGCCCACGTCACGGAAGATTTACCACAGAACGTGGAAAGTCTTTTTCGCCTGGTGCTCCTCTGGGGGACATGTACCTTGGCCTTTGTCGATCCCGACCCTATTGGCTTTTTTGCAGTCAGGTTTGGAGTTGGGCCTTTCCCTCAGTTCTCTGAAGGGTCAGGTATCAGCGCTGTCTGTATTGTTCGACAGGCACTTGGCGCTCCTCCCAAAGGTTCGTCAATTTCTCCAAGGGGTGTCTCGAGTGGTTCCGCCGTATAGGCGACCTCTGGACCCTTGGGATCTCAACATGGTCTTGGCGGCTTTACAGAAACCACCTTTTGAGCCATTGAGAGAAGTCTCTCTCTCTTATTTGTCACAGAAAGTGGTCTTTCTGGTGGCTATTACGTCCCTGAGACGGGTCTCTGAACTGGCGGCACTGTCGTGCAAGTCACCCTTTCTGGTGGTTCACCAAGACAAGGTGGTGTTGCGCCCGCGGGCGGAATTCTTGCCAAAAGTGGTCTCCACTTTTCATTTGAACCAGGAGATTGTTCTCCCATCATTTTGTCCCGCTCCTGTTCATCAGGTTGAGCGCGACCTCCACACTCTGGATCTCGTACGGGCTGTACGCATTTATGTGTCCAGAACTGCCTCCTTCCGGAGTTCGGACTCCTTGTTCGTACTGACGGCGGGTCGCTGTAAGGGGTCAGCGGCGTCAAAATCAACCTTGGCCAGATGGATCAAGGCACCCATTCAAGAGGCTTACTGTTCTTCTGGTTTGCCTCTTCCGGTAGGCTTGAAGGCGCACTCGACCAGAGCTGTCGGTGCCTCCTGGGCCTTGCGACATCGCGCCTCTGCTCTACAGGTGTGTCAGGCGGCCACTTGGTCCAGTCTGCACACCTTCTCTAAGCACTATATGGTGCATGCCCATGCCTCTGCGGATGCAAGTTTGGGCAGGCGGGTCCTCCAGGCGGCGGTTGCCCACCTTTGACGGGGACCGCGTATGCAAACGTCTGTTGAGGAACTTTTTTCCCGCCCTGGGGTATAGCTTTAGGACATCCCCATTGTCTGGGTCTCCCATTATGATGATCAGAAAAAAGAGAATTTTGTTTACGTACCGTAAATTCTTTTTTCTTGAATCATCAATGGGAGACCCAGCACCCACCCAGTGTTCCGTTATATGTTACGGTTGATCTGTCTCCTGTTGGGGCAGTTTATCCGGGTTGTTGAACCGTCTGTTCACGGTGTCTTCCCGAGGTTTTCGGGTGTGGTTTTTCTGTTGTCTCCTCGCAGCTTATGGACCAAACTGAGGATATTCCCTGCGGTAGGGGTTTATAAGCGGAGGGGGCGGTGTCTACAAATCTTGTAGTACCTAGTGTGGCCTCCGGAGGGCAGTGCCCTAAACCCCATTGTCTGGGTCTCCCATTGATGATTCAAGAAAAAATAATTTACGGTACGTAAACAAAATTCTTTTTTTTTGCACAACTTGCTGTTTTCTAAGGAGCTTAACCACTACATGACTTTTCATGTACCCATACGTGTCCTGGTTGGGAAGGGAGCCAGATGCCGTTCCCATGCCATTCCTGGCTGTTTATCCCCCTGAATGCTGCAATCAATAGCTATCGCAGAATTTAGGAGGCTAGGAGAGTTTACTCTGCTCCCATGTGACTGGGGGCCCCCCACAACCTGATTACAGGGCCTGCAGTCCTGCTCATCACTATTGGCAAACATAAAGTTTAAGTACTTAATGTGAAATATCTCCTGGGAAAAAAATGAATCCAGTGAAAGGTTTTTTGTTTTTTTTTGTATTGAGAAAATGATAATTTATAACAAAAAAAAAAAAACAATAAGAGGGAAAAGCAGAAAAACCTAAGGCTACATTCACACATCACAATTTTTTGCGCGGGCGCTTTTACCAGCGTTTTTTTTACCCGCGCAAAAATAAGCAGTGCTGTTCACACAGCACACTTTTTTACAACCTGGGGGGAGGAGTGATGTCACAGAGGGGAGGAAGAATCCTGGTTCCTCCTCCCTCCTGTGACTGACCCCATTTTGATTGTGCAGTGTATTAATATACACTGCGAAATCAAAGTTAAATAAAGGCATATGTGTTAAAAATAATAAACAATGAATACTTACCCTTTCCGACGCCTGTTTGTGGTCTCCGGTACAGCGGCAAGGCGATGCATCATGATGTTACGGGCGCCGATTGGCCGCTCGCGGTCTTATAATGTGTATCACATGACCGTGAGTGGCCAGTCAGCACCAGTAACGTCACTCTGACATCACGGGAGGTCCTGGCAAGATGATATATCGCCTTTCCTCTGTACCGGAGACTGCGAAAAGGCATTGGAAAGGGTAAGGAGTCATTGTTTATTATTTTTAACCCCTTCACCCCCGGGCCTATTTTGACCCTAATGACCAGGCCATTTTTGTCAATTCTGACCAGTGTCCCTTTATGAGGTAATATCTCTGGAACGCTTCATTGGATCCGAGCGATTCTGAGATTGTTTTTTCGTGACATATTGGGCTTCATGTTAGTATTAAATTTAGGTCGATAATTTTTGCGATTATTGGTGAAAAAAGTAAAAATTTGGCAATTTTTGAAAATTTTGCAATTTTCAAATTATGAATTTTTATTCTGCTAAACCAGAGAGGTATGTGCCACAAAATAGTTAATAAATAACATTTCCCACATGTCTACTTTACATCAGCACAATTTTGGGAAAAAAAAAATTTTTTGTTTGGACGTTCTAAGGGTTCAAAGTTCATCAGCAATTTTTCATTTTTCCAGCAAAATTTACAAAACCATTTTTTTTTGTGACCACATCACATTTGAAGTCCCTTTGAGGGGTTTACATGACAGAAAACACCCAAAAGTGACACCATTTCAAAAACTGCACCCCTCAAGCTACTCAAAACTACATTCAAGAAGATTATTAACCCTTCAGGTGCTTCACGGGAACTAAAGCAAAGTGGAAGGAAAAAATGGTAATTTTAATTTTTCCAACAAAAATGTTCTTTTAGCCTCAATTCTTTCATTTTCACATGGGCAACAGGATAAAATGGATCCTAAAAATTGTTGGGCAATTTCTCCTGAGTACATCGATATCTCATATGTGGTCATAAACCACTGTTTGGGCACACGGCAGGGCTCAGAAGGGAGGGAGGGCAATTTGACTTTTGGAGCTAATTTTCCGTTCAAAAAGTCAAATGGCGCTCCTTCCCTTCTGAGCCCTGCTGTGTGCCCAAACAGTGGTTTATGACCACATATGAGGTATCGGTGTACTCAGGAGAAATTGCCCAACAATTTTTAGCATCCATTTTATCCTGTTCCCCATGTGAAAATGAAAAAGTTTAGGCTAAAAGAAAATTTTTGTAGAAAAAAAAGTACTTTTTCATTTTTACGGATGAATTTGTGAAGCACCTGGGGGTTCAAAATGCTCACCACCCATCTAGATAAATTCCCTGGGGGGTCTAATTTCCAAAATGGGGTCACTTGTGGGGGAGCTCCAATGTGTAGGCACACAGGGGCTCTCCAAACGCGACATGGTGTCCGCTAACAATTTGAGCTGATTTTTTAGTCAAATTGTTAGCGGACACCATGTTGCATTTGGAGAGCCCCTGTGTGCCTAAACATTGGAGCTCCCCCACAAGTGACCCATTTTGGAAACTAGACCCCCCAGGGAACTTATCTAGATGGGTGGTGAGCATTTTGAATACCCTAGTGCTTCACAAATTAATCTGTAAAAATGAAAAAAGAAAATGTTTATGGAAAAAAAAGTACTTTTTCATTTTTACGGATGAATTTGTGAAGCACCTGGGGGTTCAAAATGCTCACCACACATCTATATAAGTTCCCTGGGGGCTCTAGTTTCCAAAATGGGGTCACTTGTGAGGGAGCTCCAATGTTTAGGCACACAGGGGCTCTCCAAACGCGACATAGTGTCCGCTAACAATTTGACTGAAAAATTAGCTCCAATTGTTAGCGGACACCATGTCGCGTTTGGAGAGCCCCTGTGTGCCTAAACATTGTAGCTCCCCCACAAGTGACCCCATTTTGGAAATTAGACCCCCCAGGGAACTTAGCTAGATGGGTGGTGAGCATTTTGAACACCCCGGAGCTTCACAAAATAATCTGTAAAAATAAAAAAAATATTTTTTTTGTGGAAAAAAAGTACTTATTCAATTTTACAGATGAATTTGTGAAGCACCTGGGGGTTCAAAATGTTCACAACTAATCTAGATACGTTCCCTGGGAGGTCTAGTTTCCAAAATGGGGTCACTTGTGGGGGAGCTCCAATGTTTAGGCACACAGGGGCTCTCCATACGCGACATGGTGTTCGCTAACTATTGGAATTGTTAGCGGACACCATGTCGCGTATGGAGAGCCCATGTGTACCCAAACATTTGAGCTACCCCACAAGTGACCTCATTTTGGAAACTAGACCCCCCAAGGTATGTATCTAGATGCATAGTGAGCACTTGAACCCCCAGGTGCTTCACAAATTGATCCGTAAGAAGGAAAAAGTACATTTGTTTTCACACAAATTTTCTTTTTTCATTTTACGGATCAATTTGTGAAGCACCTGGGGGTTCAAAGTGCTCACTATGCATCTAGATATGTTCCTTGGGGGGTCTAGTTTCCAAAATGGGGTCACTTGTAGGGGAGCTCCAATGTTTACGCACACAGGGGCTCTCCATACGCGACATGGTGTCCGCTAACTATTGGAATCATTAGCGGACACCATGTCGTGTATGGAGAGCCCCTGTGTGCCCAAACATTAAAGCTCCCCCACAAATGACCCCATTTTGGAAACTAGACCCCCCAAGGAATGCATCTAGATGCATAGTGAGCACTTTGATCCCCCAGGTGCTTCACAAATTGATCCGTAAGAAGGAAAAAGTACATTTGTTTTCACACAAATTTTCTTTTTTCATTTTTACGGATCAATTTGTGAAGCACCTGGGGGTTCAAAGTGCTCACTATGCATCTAGATATGTTCCTTGGGGGTCTAGTTTCCAAAATGGGGTCACTTGTAGGGGAGCTCCAATGTTTAGGCACACAGGGGCTCTCCATACGCGACATTGTGTCCGCTAACTATTGGAATCATTAGCGGACACCATGTTGTGTATGGAGAGCCCCTGTGTGCCCAAACATTGGAGCTCCCCCACAAATGACCCCATTTTGGAAACTAGACCCCCCAAGGAATGCATCTAGATGCATAGTGAGCACTATGATCCCCCAGGTGCTTCACAAATTGATCCGTAAGAAGGAAAAAGTACATTTTTTTCACACAAATTTTCTTTATTCATTTTTACGGATCAATTTGTGAAGCACCTGGGGGTTCAAAGTGTTCACTATGCATCTAAATACAGCGAAGCCCTTTTTTTTTTTTTTCTAGGACTAATTTTAGAAAAAAAAATGGCGTAGGGCTCCGCCATATTTTTGGTCCAGCCAGGTACAACTTGGCAGCTACGGACTGCCAGCAACCCCCAGCTGCCTCATTGTACCTGGCTGGCAACCAAAAATACAGCAAAGCCCATTTTTTATTTTTTTCTAGGACTAATTCTAGAAAAAAAATGGCGTGGGGCTCCGCCATATTTTTGGTCCAGCCAGGTACAACTTGGCAGCTACGGATTGCCACCAACCCCCAGCTGCCTCATTGTACCTGGCTGGCCACCAAAAATACAGCAAAGCCCTTTTTTTTCTTCTAGAACTAATTTTAGAAAAAAAATGGCGTAGGGCTCCGCCATATTTTTGGTCCAGCCAGGTACAACTAGGCAGCTGGGGGCTGGAATCCGCAGCATGGAGAGGCCCAAGCGTTCTGGGCCCCCCATGCTGCGAATTGCAGCCCGCAGCCGCCCCAGAAAATGGCGCATTCATTGAAGCGCCATTTTCTGGCGCTGTACCCAGACTCTTCCAGTTGCCCTGGTGCCGGTGGCAAACTGGGTAATAAAGGGCTTAATGCCAGCTTTTTATTGTCAGCTGGCACTAAGCCCGAGATTCATAATATAGGGCCAATGTTAGACCCGCCATTAGGAATCTCTGGTAAATAGTCAGAAAATACACACAGAGAAAAATCTTTTTATTTGAAAAAAAAACACAAACAAAATTCGGACTCCATCTTTATTATAAAGATCCGACGTAGTCCACAACGAAGGTCCCACGACGCTCGATCGCCTATGACGTAGTCCACAACGAAGGTCCCATGACGCACGATCGCCTCTGGTCAATCCAGAGACTGCAGCAAGGGATGAAGTGTCCTCTTCTTACAGTCTCTGGGGTCAGAGTTATGGTGCACTGTATGACAATGATCTGTCATACAGTGCACCATGACTATGATCCCAGAGACTACAACAAGAGGACACTTGATCCCTTGTTGCACCCATCCATCCACCTATGCACCCATCATCCACGCACGCACACGTCTATGCACACACACATCTATGCACGCACACGTCCACACACATGTCCACACACGCACACGTCTACGCACACATCCATCTATGCACACATCCACGCACGCACACGTCTATGCACACACACATCTATGCACGCACACGTCCACACACATGTCCACACACGCACACGTCTACGCACGCACACGTCTACGCACACTCACGTCCACGCACGCTCATGTACGCTCACGTCCACGCATGCACCCCCTATCCATTCACCCACCATCAATTCATTCATTCATTCATTCATACATACATACATACATAGATACATACACATACATACATACATACACATACATAGATACAAACATACACATACATACATACACACATACACACACATACATACATACATACATACATACACATACATACATAGATATACATACATACACATACATGCATGCATGCATGCATGCATGCATACACATGCATGCATACATACACATGCATACATACACATGCATGCATACACACACATGCATGCATACACACACATGCATGCATACACACACATGCATGCATACACGCACATGCATGCATACACGCACATGCATGCATACACGCACATGCATGCATACATACACATACATGCATACATACACATACATGCATACATGCACATGCATGCATACATACACATGCATACACACACATATGCATGCATACACACATGCATGCATACACATGCATGCATACATGCACATGCATACACACATATGCATGCATACACACGCATGCATGCATACACACATGCATGCATACACACATGCATGCATACACACACATGCATACACACACATGCATGCATACACACACATGCATGCATACACACATGCATGCATACATACACATACATGCATACATACACATACATGCATACATACACATACATGCATACATACACATACATACTTACCTCCCTCGTTCCACCGATGAGCAGGAGGAGGCCGGGAGAGGAGGCGGGGCCACAGACCGGCGGGCCGGGCAAAGAAGGAGGAGCTGCAGCAGCGGCGGCGGCGGCAGCAGCGGCGGGTGCACGGAAGTGTGCAGCCCGCCGCAGGAGGTGAGGGGGGGCCAGGCACAGGGCCCGGAGGTGGGGGCAGCCTGGGGGGGAGCAGTGGAGCAGGGGACCAGGCAGTGTTGCTGGCGGGCGCACGCGGGTGCAGCCCGCCGGCACATACATTGTAATAGAGGGGGGCGGGCGGTTGGGGGGGACGGCGGGGGGGCCCCTGTAGGTCCTGGTGCTGGAGGGGGCTGTGGAGGGGTGGGCACTTGCCGATCCGCCCCTCCAGATCTGATTGGAGAGCTCCAATCAGATCTGGAGGGGTGAATCCCTGTGATTCCCTCCGATCGGCAGTTTCACTTTTAAACTGCCGATCGGAGGGGTCCTGGGCACGGGGGGGTTAATCCACCCCCTGTGGGGTCATCTACAGGTTGTCACAGAGCAGCAGCATCTGTGACACCTGAGCGACCCCACTCACAGGAGCTGCAGCAGCCCAAATCTGCCAGGACGTTGTGCAACGTCCTGTGTCGGGAACGGGCAGAAACACAGGACGTTGCACAACGTCCTATGTCGGGAAGGGGTTAATACATTTGCCTTTAATTTAGACTTCACAGTGTATATTAATACACTGCGAAATCAAATGGGGCCAGTCACAGAAGAGAGGAGGAACCAGGATTCTTCCTCGCCCTCTGTGACATCAGATGCAGCAGCGCCGCCTCCTATGGGAAAAAGCACAGGCGCGGCTGCGTAAAAAATTGACATGTCCATTCTTTTTTCGCCGGCGCTTTTTCTCAGAAAAGTGCAACGTATTTTTACGCACTGTCTGTACTGCAAAGTGAATTTCACATTCACTTTGCCAGCAGAGAATAGGCACATTGCGCATTTTTGAGCGCTTTTTTTTCAAAAATGCATAATGTG
Source organism: Allobates femoralis (assembly GCA_033576535.1). Classification (NCBI taxonomy): domain Eukaryota; kingdom Metazoa; phylum Chordata; class Amphibia; order Anura; family Aromobatidae; genus Allobates; species Allobates femoralis. The sequence continues at coordinate 172,753,367 of JARQOC010000002.1, forward strand.
TGAAAGCAGCCTAAAACTTGCTGTGACACTGGTATTGGCACCCTTTACATTAGTATGGAAACGCATTTTGACTCACCTGTGGTAAATCACAAATGAGAATCACCTGTGATAAATTTTCGGTGCCTTTGTGACATGAATTAGTTGATGAATGATTACTTCAGTGTTTTTAAAAGCCACAGTCCATGTTGGTTTGTCATAATAGTGAAGACAAAGAAGGTCTCTGAGGACATCAGACCTGCTATTCGTAATCACAAGACTTTCAAAGGGTATAAGGCCATCTCCAAAGATCTTGCTATCACAGTTTAAACAGTGTGCAATGTTATTAAGTTTGCCAAACATGGAACTTTCAAGAACCTCACAGGACATGGGGTAAAGAGGAAAATTGACAAGAGATGTCTTCGAAGGTTGGTGTGAATTGTAGAAAAAACACAATGTCAAACATCCAAAGACCTGAAGTCCAACCTAGAACAGTCTGTGCTTATGGCTTCAACAAGTACCATATGCCACACACTAAATCAAGAAGAGCTTTATGGACTAAGGCCAGGGACGAAACCATTGCTGATGAAGAGGCATTTAGAAGGTCTAATGTTTTCTCAAGAGTACATTGACAAAATTGTTGCCTAAAATGTGTCAGGTGTGCGGGGATGTTGCCCCCTGACATGTGGTAACATGTAAGTTTTAATTTTTTTACAAACATTGGATTGAATTAAGAAAACGAGACTTTTTATGGAATTACCTGGTGCTGTTTTTTTTTCTTCCTGTCAGTACATTGACAAACAGTAGTAATAAGTATACCGGTCTATTGGTACAGCGCTTCCACAGGAGACCCAGAGTTCAAATTAGATTTTCCTTTATTCTTAAAATGTATATTACAGTGGGCAGTACAACGCGTTTCGACCCTTTTAATGGGTCTTCCTCAGGTATAGTTATATAACCCCATAAAGCTCTGGGGTTGCTTTGCTGTGTCCGGTATGGTATTGGAGGCCTTGACCATATCACAGGAATCATGAAATCGGAGAATTATCTGGAGATTTAAGCTCAATGTCCTATTCAGTAAAGAAAACTTGATTTGATTCTAAGATCATGGGTCCTCCAGTAAGACAATGACCCAAAGCACACATCCAATAGTACACAGGAATGATTGAAATAGAAAAAATGGACTGTTTTAAAATGGCCAGAAATTAGTCCTGATTTCAATTCCATGAAATCTTTGCTGTGAGCTGAAATCTGCTGTGGGTAAAGAATCCTGCAAACATTCAAAAGCTTGAATAAACTGCAAAGAAAGAGTGGGGAAAATACAGGGTGAGAAGCTTATAGATGGCTACAAGAAACGTATGGAAGCTGTCATCAATGCCAAAGGGTGTGCAACTAAGTTGATTAGGGGCGCCTTTATTGTGCCACAAGCTGTTGATTGTTTCTTTGAATTGCAAATTAAATTTGTTTATTGTTTTTTTAGTTTGGGCCACTGATTAAAAAATCTTAGATTTAACTTGGTACATTTCCATTATTTCTGATTCTGTTGTACAATCTATGAAAGAATGAGGGGATGCCTATAATGGTAGCAGCGCTGAACTGCAAGCTCCTAGACTATGCAGGAGCATCTCTTGTAAGGCCCTATGCCAAATATTTTTTTTTTTTTTTTTTGTGGCACCTCTCTGTTAACTTGTGAAAATGAAACTAAAAAAATTTTTGAGTGAAAGTTTTTTTCATGTTTTCCTTCTACATTATTTCAGTTTCTGTGGAGCGCCTGAAGGGTTAATTAACCTCTTGACTGTTTTTGAGGGTGCCATTTTTTAGAATGGTGTTACTATGGTATTTTCTGTCCCTCAGTCATTTAAACTGTGACGTTTTCCTTAGTATACAACATTTTTATATATATATATATATATATATATATATTTTTTTTTTGGTTTTGGAAAAATAAGAGATTGCTGATACTTTTAGTGTATTTACTGACTGAGTATACGCAGCGCTTTGGCGCAAGTGTCATGCCGCTGTGCTAAAAACGCTGCGTAGTACAGTATCCGCATAGGGGATGGGATTTTAAGAAATCCCATGCCCACTATTCTTAACCCGACCTGCTCCTCCTCCGCATATTCATATCATTCTGCGGAGTCGGATGCAGCTCCTATTGGGTGACTGCAGGGAGACAACGCACCTGCCGCACATGGTGAGTACAGGGCGACTGCAGTCTCACTCCCTGTGAGTTCACTCACGTCTGGTGAAGGTGCGTCCAACACACAGCTCCTCTGGACCTTGAGCAGACAGCCTTATTTTTCGTTCGAAAGTTAGAAGGGTTAAGACTAAAGGTTTCAGAAATTGTTCTGATGTAAAGTAGACGTGGTAAATGTTAATTAACTACTGTAGCTTGTGTGACATTCCTCTCTAGGTTAAAAGCAAAGAATGCAAAATTTGAAAATTACGAAGTTTTGACCAAATTTCTGATATTTTTCCCCCAAACGCAAAAAATATTGTCTTAAATACCTTTAACATGAAATATATTATGTCACAAAAGGTTTCCAAATCACTAGGAACCTTTGAAGTGTTCAAGTTATTACCACATAGTGACACTAGTCAGAACTGTAAAATGTGACCTGGTGCGGAGGGCAAAAATGGGCTGAGTGGTGAAGGGGTTAATGGCAACAGTCACAACAGATGCTTGAGCCATGAATCCTCCAATAACTTTCATGGTATTGGCATTTTAAGTCCTCATCATGCCGTTCACATCATGGGAACAAGACAACATCAACAATTGACCAACCATTGTGAGGCTTCAAGCAGGAGCAGCCTGTATTTTCTCCAGACCTGAAGCCCATTGAATAAACCTATCAGCAGTCACCATGTTGACTCTTAACTCTGTACCATAGAATCTCATTGACCTGAAGGCCGCCCTTCCAGAAAAGTGGGATGCCGCCTCAGCAGACAATAATTACTTGTGAACAACATGAGACGTCCTCAAGCTGTAATTGATGCTCAAGGCCACATGACAGTATTGAGACAGTGCCATTTTTGTTGGGTATACACACCACTGTAGGCTTCTGGTACAATAAATTTTGCGAAGAGGTAGGCTACATTGCGTGTGCTTCTACCTAATTGTCCTACTTTCATGATAAAATACTACAGTAAGGTGAAGTTTTTTTTTTGTTTTCCATAAATTTTCACCAAAAGCCAATTATCACAAATTTTTTGTGTATTAAAAAATCTGAATTTATTTGTTAGCAAGTTATTGCAAGATAACCTAATGCTTATTTCCCTTTTAGTTGTTCACCCTGCATAATAAGACTACATTCATACTGTGCGTCTTTGATGCGTTTTTGGCAGTGAAATGCTGTGCCCCAGAGCATCCCAGCAATGCCAGTGGGTTTCCAGATTTTTCATTCACACGATGTTTTGTGAGGTTCTGTTTTTGGCCTCAGAAATGGATTCTCACAAAGAATGAGCATCTCAATTTTGCTTGTGTTTTCCAAATCCACTTTTTCCATTGACTCCACTGAGCTGAAAAAAAGCGTCAAAAACGCACTGTGACTAGGTGATACGTTTTTGAATAAACTGATCCTCAAATGCATCAAAAACGTATGTATAAATGTAGCCTTACTTGGGCAGGGCAGTGTTCCTCAATGTGGCCTCATGTGAAAACCTTGTGCTGCATAATGAGCAATGACCTCACACGCCGCTTTAAATTTTGACTTTACTTTTTCTAGGCTAGTTGGACGAATGCAAGTAAAAAACAGCGTGAAAAATTATTGGAGCTAATACGACGATTAGCAGAAGATGACAAGGATGGTGTAATGGCTCACAAAGTGTTAAATCTCTTGTGGAATTTAGCTCACAGTGATGATGTACCTGTTGATATAATGGACCAAGCCTTGAGTGCTCATATTAAGATTTTGGATTACAGCTGCTCGCAGGTGGGTAAAGTGAGTTCATATATTTTATCTTGGGCATTTTTTTGGGGTGTTTAATATTTACTACCTATCCAAGATCCATTCCATTCGGCAGGCCACAGTTAAAAATACAGACCTGTCTTTTGCCTATACAGGATCGAGACACCCAAAAAATTCAGTGGATAGATCGTTTTATAGAAGAATTGCGTACAAATGACAAGTGGGTAATTCCAGCACTTAAACAAATTAGAGAAATTTGCAGTTTATTTGGTGAAGCACCTCAAAACTTAAGGTAAATACCTATGTTCAAGTACATATAGCATTTCTAAGGTATTAAAACTATTTTGTTTTCCATGAAGTTAAACTTCAGATTTATGAGCGGATAGCCATGCATCACACAATTTGACCCTGATCTAAGAAGCTTTCTGATGTTCATTAGGTTGTATTACACTTTGACAAGTTTTCCCTATGAAATATGAATATATTAATATATTGTAATATATGGTAAAAAAAATAATGGTTTTGGAAAAATAAATTTTGTATGATAAAAACTACTAAGGTAAGTGTTGCTATTGATGTTTGTTTTGAGTTCGGAACACAAGACAGTATTTAATATTTGCAGATGTTCCATACTTGCTTATAGTTTTCAGAGACGTAAGATATCTAGAATACAAATACAGTGTCTACAAGATAAGAAAAGCTGGACTGAAAATAGGAGTAAGGCGGCCGTCAGACGCTTCAATATCTTGAACGATATTGTAAGCGATCACATGCACGCGCGATCGCTTACAATATCGCTCACATCGCTGGTGAGATGTCACACAGACAGACTCACCAGCGATGTGGGCCAGCGAGATCGCTGATAACTATGGTACACATCGGGTTACTAGGCGCCGCGTGGCGCTTAGTAACCCGACGTGTACCATAGTTACCATCTCCCAGCATAGGCTCTGTCGCTGGGAGATCGTTCATCGTGGTGTCATACACCACGATGACGCAGATTGTTAAATCGTTCATCGCTAGATATCGTTCAAGATATTGAAGCGTCTGACGGCCGCCTACGGCTGCTTTCACATCAGCAATAAAATGTAATTGCGGCAGATCCGACAGATGTTGCCGGATCTGCCGAATAACAGCCGACTTGCGGCACCTATCTGGCAAGCCCCATTCATTCTCTATGGGGTCTGCGGTTTTGGCGAATCGGGCACTTGCGGCACTGCAAAAAAAAAAAAAAAAAACGCTGCTAGCAGCATTTTTTTTGTGTGTGTGTTTTTGCATGGACTTGGCAAAACCTCACTTGCCGCACCTGACAGTAAGCCCATAGTGAATGAATGGGGTATGCCGGATTGGTGACACAAGTCAGCCATTAAGCGACAGGTGTGGCAACATCTGCCTCAAATTACATTTTACTGCTAATGTCAAAGCAGCCTAAACGAGGTTATAATATTTAATCAAATCACAGGTAACGGACTGGAGCCAGAGTATAATGAGGCACCTACAAGACTAGAAAGATGAGTTCTATTTTGTTTACATTGAGTTTTAGGAAGTGACAGGAGAAGGAGGATATGGCGGATAGACACTCTGGGATTCTGAGAAATTTGTGTAACCTCGGCACACCAATGAATAGAAGACCATGAATTAGTGCAAAAAAAGAGATGAATTTTTATTGGACACACACCAGCAAAATCCAACGTTTCGGCCTAACCGGCCTTTCTCAAGGATTTATCTATACAATATGAACATAAAAATGGCAATAAGTACAAAGTTAACAGAACAAAGCAGGTTTATGTCACAACAACATACATCATGTACTGAGATTTACATCATATTTAAGGACCAAACACAAAAGAAGAACAATGTATAACTTGTATAACAAAAAGGAAAAGCACTACATCTGGTGACATGAACAATAGTAAATAAATATCAGCACTATTATAAGAGGGAAAAACATATTTATTACCTAAGCGCTGGGTGTCCGTGCCTAAGAGCTTGAGAACGGTGGTTATTCAGCGTATCGTGCGAGGTGACGTGACTAGGTCAAGTGGCATATAGTGGTAAAACGTAAATATTAGAACATTTCAAGCTAAGGAACAGAGGTCTATGAAAGTATAAATGAGCTAGGGGAGGGGTTCAGATCCCTAAAAATGAAAAGTCCAGAGAAAGGATAAGGAGAAAGAAAAAGAAGTGATGTGTTTGTAGATATAAAGATATAAAGACATTAAATCTGTGAATTGGATCTCATACTTGGAGTGATTATTATTGGAGAGTGTCCCCCATCAATACCCCTAGAGAGACTGAGTAATAAACAGAATTATATATAGGGGTGTATACCTTGGTACAGAAGGAGCGTCTTCTCATGGGAATTGCCGTGTAGAGGAAGTTAGTCTATAATATAGCATCTAGTTTCCCCAAACTCCCTGTCTGAGAGAATAGTGTTCTATATAAGTATATCTGGGTAGACGCTCTTCATGGCCACTTCTCATCTACTAGGTAACTGGGGGCATACTTATGACCAGTCTGGTGCTTCACATAGAGCGATCCCACACTTTGACAGGATCCTCCTCTGTTTCTTTAGGACTTTGTCCCATTCACCCACCAACCTTTTCCTGGATGACAGGAGTAAGTAACATAAACAAGTATATCATACCTGTTTTAGGAGGGGGGGCTAATTTTGCTATTATAAATATACCTCCATAATGTTTTTTGTATACTTTCTCCCAATACCCTATTAGTTACTAGAATCAGCATCTTTGCCCTTCATTCCACTTCATTCCACTTTGGACACATTTATCCCAAGCAGGATACAATTTCTCAAGCTCTCTAGGTAACCCCTTTTTCAGTGATATCAATCCTAATCACGTTATCTACCCAGATATACTTATATAGAACACTATTCTCTCATAGACAGGGAGTTTGGGGAAACTAGATGCTATATTATAGACTAACTTCCTCTACACGGCAATTCCCATGATAAGACGCTCCTTCTGTACTAAGGTATATACCCCTATATATAATTCTGTTTATTACTCAGTCTCTCTAGTGGTATTGATGGGGGACACTCTCCAATAATAATCACTCCCAGTATGAGATCCAATTCACAGATTTAATGTCTTTATATCTTTATATCTACAAGCTCATCACTTCTTCTTTTTCTTTCTCCTTATCCTTTCTCTGGACTTTTCATTTTTAGGGATCTGAACCCCTCCCCTAGCTCATATATACTTTCATAGACCTCTGTTCCTTAGCTTGAAATGTTCTAATATTTCTGTTTTTTCACTACATGCCACATGACCTAGTCACGTCACCTCGCACGATACGCTGTATAACCACCGTTCTCAAGCTCTTAGGCACGGACACCCAGCGCCTAGGTAATAAATATGTTTTTCCCTCTTATAATAGTGCTGATATTTATTTACTATTGTTCATGTCACCAGATGTAGTGCTTTTCCTTTTTGTTATACAAGTTATACATTGTTCTTCTTTTGTGTTTGGTCCTTAAATATGATGTAAATCTCAGTACATGATGTTTGTTGTTGTGACATAAACCTTCTTTGTTCTGTTAACTTTGTACTTATTGCCATTTTTATGTTCATATTGTATAGATAAATCCTTGAGAAAGGCCGGTTAGGCCGAAACGTTGGATTTTCTGATCATCATAATGGGAGACCCAGACAATGGGGTTTAGGGCTCTGCCCTCCGGAGGCCACACTAGGTACTACAAGTTTGTAGACACCGCCTCCTCCGCTTATAAACCCCCACCGCAGGGAATATCCTCAGTTTTAAACTTAGTGTGCTCGGAGGATCACGCTTTGCTTACACTTCACGGCATTCTCACAGCTTACGTGATGGCTTATGAAGACAAGGTAAAATGGTCCCGGTCGGGACCTTCGGCAGTCTCCCTGCTCACCCTTGTGGAACACGCAGGTGGAGGTACCGGAGGGCCTAGGGCCTGGACACTGTGTGTCCCCCCGGTACGCTGTCGCGCTCCTTTCCATCCCTCCCTGGGGGCTCTGGAAAGTGGGAGATAGGAGCCTCGCACAGCTCCGCTCCGTCCGAGGCCTCCCTAAATGGTGCTTACAGACCGGACTGGAGCCAGCCCAGTCCGAGGCCTCCCTAAATGGTGCTTACAGACCGGACTGGTGCTGAAACCCCCGTCCGAGGCCTCCCTAAATGGTGCTTACAGACCGGACCGGCACTGAGGCACTGTGTGTCTCCGGTGTGCCTGGGGGTAGTGTCGGACACTTTGTGTTCTGGCACTCAGACCGCGCGCTACCCTCGGGTCCGCGGTTCTGGCGGTGTACCCTGTGCTGGGGTCACCCTGGCTGACCGCCCTGTGTGTCACAGGGCCTGAGGCTGTGGATTGCAGGTGTTTTGTTTTACATGCAGTCTAAGTATTGTACTGTCACAATACTTCCCGCGCTGCGGGCTCCGGCACCTACATTACTGAGGCTGCCTGAGGGGATGTGAAGCAGCCCTGGTGGTGATGTCATCGAGGGCGTGCGTGTGTGCTTCCCGCGTGTTTTCGGCGCCGCCCTCAGTTTCTCTGCCGGCGGCCATCTTTTCCCTCGCTTCCCGGCTGGGATTTGGCTGCAGCACAGGTCTGCACTCCGGGGGAGACCGGAAGCTTTCGTGGAGGCCACACACGCACACCGCTTCCTCCCACCGCTTTACAGCGGTCGGTAAGCCACCGGGATCCCCGGTTTGTGTCTGTATAGATTGGCTTATTTGCCCCTGCTGTGGGTATGTCCTCAGCTGGAAAACGTGCTGCTAAGGCGGCCAGCACCACCACTACCTGTGCTACATGCAACGGGACGCTGGTTGAGGGGTCCTGCAATAACTGCGGACGCCCAGAGGCCCGGACTGATGCTGCTGAGTCAGCAGCTCCGGTGCTTTACCCTGAGGTTCAGGTGATCCCAGGGCCATGGGAAACGCAGAATAAGATTAATGAATCTCTGTTGTCCCAGTTGTCCTCCACGTCGCAATCCCTGGAGGCACTTAATAGGAGACTGGAAAGCCCAGCTACTCCTTCCAATTACCCCCGGGTGTCTCCTTCTTCGGCTGTGAGACCCCTTAAGCGGACTCGTCGTGAGGATTCACCCGAGCTCCAGGCTCTCTCTGAGGAGGAGCGTCCCTCTGATGGTGATGAGGATGATGGGGGTTCAATACTCGGGTCTGTGTCAGAACCACCAGACGGGGTAGAGGATCTGGTGTCCTCCATTAACGAGACTTTACGTCTCGTGACACCCCCTGAGGAGGTGAACGTACACCCGAAGGAGGTCTATCAATGGCTACGACCAGAGGCTAGACCAAGTGGCTCCTTTATGGACCACACTAACTTTGGGAGGGTGGTCAGAGCACCCAGGTTACATCCTGGGCGGCGTTTTGTTCGCAAATCTAAGGACAATCGCTTTCCCTTTCCCTAGGAGGTGCTTCAGGAGTGGTCGCAGTCCCCGAAGGTGGACGCCTCCATGACCAGAATTGCTGCACGTTCCCTTTTCTCTGCCTCTGATAGCTCCTCGTTGAAGGATGCGACAGACAGGTCGAGCAACTCGCCAAGTCTTCTTTTGAGGCTGTGGGGTCTTCATTTGCCCCTAATTTTGCCACGGTCTCTGGACTCTGCAGGCGATCACCACCTGCTTGGATGGTATCACTGATCTAGCAAGGTCCAGTCTAAAGGTCCTGGCGCTTACCGATAGGGCAAGGGCCTATGCGGATTACGCCAGGACGGCAACATTGGAAACTGCCACCCGCTCGGCTGTGGCTTCGGCCAACGCTATAGCAATCCGCAGGTTGTTGTGGCTGCGTCTTTGGGACTCAGATGCCACGTCTAAGAAGATTTTGCAAAATCTTCCGTTCTCTGGTGACAGGCTTTTTGGCACCGAGCTGGACAAGCTGATAAAGGATTCTGCTGAGTCTAAGATCCCGCAGAATAAACCTAAGCCACGGTATACCGTTAAAAGGAACCCAAAACAGTGGTCCTTTCGTTCCAGCTCACAGTCATCAGCAGCGTCTGCTCGCGCGGACCGAGGGGGCAAGCCCACTACTCAGTGGCGCCCCAAGGGTCGCCAAAAGAAGCCAACAGGGCGGCAGCTGCCACCCCAAACCCGCTTCCGCATGACTCGCTCTCTCGTCCTGCCTCCCCACCGGTGGGGGGTCGCCTGTTCCTTTTTCAGGACAGTTGGCTCCTCCACGTCCAAGACAAGTGGGTCCGAGACGTAGTCTCGCGAGGCTACAGGATAGAGCTGACGTCGCTGCCGGCACACCGATTCCATCGGTCTGTTCCTTCTCCAGAAAAGGCTCAGGCTTTTCACCGGGTGTTGGAGAGGTTCCGGGGTTTTTACTCCAACCTCTTTATCGTCCCAAAGAAGGACGGCTCTTTTCGCCCGGTTCTGGACCTCAAGTTGTTCAACCGTCATGTGTTGGTTCGGAAGTTCCGCATGGAATCCCTGCGCTCTGTGATCGCGGCTGTGTCACAGGGAGACTTCCTGGCGTCCATAGATATCCGAGACGCTTACCTTCACGTGCCCATTGCACCGGCTCATCAGCGCTGGTTACGATTCGCAGTGGGGGACGAACACTTCCAGTTCGTGGCACTACCCTTCGGGTTGGCCTCAGCACCGCGGGTGTTCACGAAGGTGATGGCCTCTATGATGGCTCTCCTGCATGTGCAGGGACACGCCGTCATACCTTATCTAGACGACCTGCTGGTCAGGGCGCCATCGGAACACCTTTGTCGGGAGAGTTTGGAGGTAACCATGAAGTCTCTGGAACAGTTTGGGTGGCTTCTCAATGTCCAGAAATCAACCCTGGTTCCGACCCAGTCACTGACGTATCTGGGCATGGACTTCCACACGGACTCAGCCCTGGTGTCTCTGCCACGAGCCAAGCAGCTGGCTATCCACTCAAGAGTGCAAGATGTCCTCCTGTCACCACAATCATCCCTACGGGTATTGATGAAGCTGGTGGGCCGCATGGTAGCTGCGATAGAGGCGGTGCCTTTCGCACAATTTCGCCTCCGTCCTCTCCAGCTGGAGATTCTCCGCAGCTGGGACAAGAGAACGTCCTCTCTGAATCGGCTGGTGGCCCTTTCCCAACCGACCAGGGATTCCCTGCAGTGGTGGCTCCAGCCACGTCACTTGTCACGGGGCCGGTCTTTCCTCAAACCGTCATGGTTAGTGGTGACCACCGACGCCAGTCTGAAGGGCTGGGGAGCGGTGTTCTTACACCACAGGGCTCAAGGCCTCTGGACTCAGTCGGAGTCGTCGTTGCAGATCAACGTACTGGAGATCAAGGCGGTCTATCTGGCGCTCCTGGCGTTTCAGAAGTTCCTGTCAGGACAGCCCATCCGGGTTCAGTCCGACAATGCGACGGCCGTCGCGTATATAAACCATCAGGGAGGGACCAGAAGTGCTCAGGCCCTCACCGAAGTCCACCGCATTCTATCTTGGGTGGAGGACAACGACTGCATGATCTCCGCAGTTCACATCCCAGGGGTCGAGAACTGGGGAGGCCGATTACCTGAGCCGACCGGGAATGGACGCCGGAGAGTGGTCTCTTCATCCGGACGTCTTCCGGGACATCTGCAGCAAATGGGGCACTCCGGACGTGGATCTGATGGCCTCACGGCTGAATCATCAGGTGCCGCAATACATGGCGAGATCGTGGGATCCTCAGTCTCTGGGGGCGGATGCCCTGATCCTGAGTTGGTCCAGCTTCCATCTACCATATGTGTTCCCGCCTCTGGCGCTGATTCCCAGGGTCCTGTGGAAAATCAGGACGGAATGCAGAGTAGCCATTCTAGTGGCACCAGATTGGCCCAGGAGGTCCTGGTATCCGGACCTGTGGCGACTTTCAGACGGACGCAGGTGGGCTCTTCCAGAACGCGCAGATCTTCTCGCGCAAGGCCCATTCTTCCACCTCAATTCCAGGGCCCTCAGATTGACTGCATGGCTCTTGAGGCCTGGCTACTAACATCCAGAGGCTTCTCTCCTACGGTGGTTGCCACTATGAATCGGGCCAGGAAGCCCGTATCCAGGAAGATTATACCACAGAACGTGGAAAATCTTTTTCACCTGGTGTGCCTCGGGTGACAGGTCCCCGTGGCCCTTGTCCATCCCGACGTTGTTGGCTTTCCTACAGTCGGGTTTGGAGTTGGGCTTATCCCTCAGCTCCCTGAAGGGTCAAGTATCAGCTCTTTCAGTGCTGTTTGACAGGCGCTTGGCGCTCCTCCCGAAGGTCCGTCAATTTCTGCAGGGGGTGTCTCGGGTGGTTCCGCCCTACAGGCGACCTCTGGACCCTTGGGACCTTAACGTGGTCCTGGCGGCACTGCAGAAACCGCCGTTTGAGCCACTGAGAGATATTTCCCTCTCTCGTTTGTCCCAGAAGGTGGCCTTTCTGGTGGCGATTACGTCTCTGAGAAGGGTCTCAGAATTGGCTGCACTTTCGTGCAAGTCACCCTTTCTGGTGGTTCACCAAGACAAGGTGGTGTTGCGCCCGCGGCCAGAATTCTTGCCAAAGGTGGTTTCCACTTTCCATCTGAACCAGGAGATTGTTCTCCCATCATTTTGTCCCGCTCCCGTTCATCAGGTTGAGCGCGACCTCCATACGCTGGATCTCGTGAGGGCTGTACGCATTTATGTGTCCAGGACTGCCTCCTTCCGGAGTTCGGATTCATTGTTTATCCTTACGGCGGGTCGCTGTAAGGGGTCCGCGGCGTCAAAGTCAACCTTGGCCAGATGGATCAAGGCTCCCATTCAAGAGGCTTACCAGTCTTCTGGTTTGTCTCTCCCGGTGGGATTGAAGGCGCATTCGACCAGAGCTGTCGGTGCCTCCTGGGCTTTGCGACATCGCGCTTCTGCGCTACAGGTGTGTCAGGCGGCCACTTGGTCCAGCCTGCACACTTTCTCTAAGCACTATATGGTGCATGCCCATGCCTCTGCGGATGCAAGTTTGGGCAGGCGGGTCCTCCAGGCGGCGGTTGCCCACCTTTGAGGGGCACCATGTGTTATCCGTCTTTTGAGGAACTCTTCCCGCCCTGGGGTATTGCTTTAGGACATCCCCATTGTCTGGGTCTCCCATTATGATGATCAGAAAAAAGAGAATTTTGTTTACGTACCGTAAATTCTTTTTTCTTGAATCATCAATGGGAGACCCAGCACCCACCCAGTTGTTCCGTTGCATGTTTTGCATTTAATCTGTTCCCTGTTGGGACAGTTTCTTCCGGGTTGTTGGGACCGTCTGTGCACGGTTTCTTTCCCGATGTTTCGGGTGTGGTTTATTTATCTCCTCGCAGCTTATGGACCAAACTGAGGATATTCCCTGCGGTGGGGGTTTATAAGCGGAGGAGGCGGTGTCTACAAACTTGTAGTACCTAGTGTGGCCTCCGGAGGGCAGAGCCCTAAACCCCATTGTCTGGGTCTCCCATTGATGATTCAAGAAAAAAGAATTTACGGTACGTAAACAAAATTCTCTTTTTTGCTGGTGTGTGTCCAATAAAAATTCATCTCTTTTTTTGCACTAATTCATGGTCTTCTATTCATTGGTGTGCCGAGGTTACACAAATTTATCTCAGTCTTATTTTTTGCCTCTGAGCACCCTTCAAGGGGTTGAGCGCAGACATCTCTTAAGGTGCCGTCACACCTGGGGACGTCGCTAGCGACATCGCCGAAAAAGTGACGTATCAGCGATGTTGCTAGTGACATCGCGCTGTGTAAATGAGCGGCGCGACCGCGTTTTATCGCTGGTCGCATGTTGACAGGTTTACGGGAAGAACCATAAACCTGTCAACCGGTGACCTGCGATAAGGCTGGATCGCGCCGTGTGACATCGCCAGAGCGATGTCGGCGGCGATCCAGCCTATACCGCAGCGTTCCTGCGGATCGCTCGCTGGGCTGAGCCCAGCCCAGCGAGCGATGTCACCGCATCGCTGCGGTGTCGCCGGCCGCAGCGATGCTGTGTGACAGCTGGCCAGCGATGTCGGAGGCGAGCTGGCACCCGCGCATCGCTTCCGACATCGCTGGCCAGATCGTGCTGTGTGACGGCACGTTTACTGGTAGTACTCTGGGATTCTGGACAGCAGAGTGGTGACTTCTGGGCCAGAGAGGTAGATCGGAGGGTCATCAGCGTACAGGTGATACAGGAAGCCGTGGAACCTTGAGTTGTCCCAGACCAAGGGTATAGATTGAAAAAAGGATGGGCCCCAGGACAGACCTTTGAGGGACCCCAACAGAGGGGGGATGGGGCGAGGAGGTCGTATGGGAGTGGGAGACACTAAATGTGCGTTTGGAAAGGTAGGAGGAGATCCAGGAGAGGGTAAGGTCAGTGATACCAGTGGAAGAGAGGATCTGTAATAGGAGGCAGTGGTCGACTGTGCCGAATGCAGAGGACAGGTCAGGTATTATGGACATTGGTGCACAGAACAAAAAAGGGGTAATCGACAAAGCAATATAAAGGTGGTTTGACAATCCAATGGGATCTATGTCCTGTGGATGCCAGAGTGAAATATCGCCACCCTGGCAGGCAAAAAGCCCTGATGAAATGCCTCAAACGGGCCCATGAAGTAACAATCATGAACACATCGGGACATGTGGACAGCGTTCGGTTAATGCTTGTGACGTATGATAAGGCGCCCCCTGCGAACCAATGGTGGTACACAGACATTATTGTGGACCATGTGAGACCCACCAGACACCCAATAGACGAGACAATATCCGGATATACAATGGGAAATTGCTACCCCCTCCCTGGTTAGGTCCATTGACTCAATTGATGGCCAGTCAGGGGGTTAAATTATGATTTGTAAGGCTAGAGATGCCAAATGTAATTAATGCCAATGCTTGGAAATAAGGAAAACAGATATCAAACAATCATATAGCTTGAGGGGAACCCAACTCCCAGTTGGTCCAGCGGCGTTAATATGGGCCAACTGGGGGAGATATACAATGCACGTGCAATATAAATTATACTAAAATTGCATATAGTATGTGTGACTATTTTTGTCTTGTCTTTTTTGTGCTCTATATTGCCACAAGTGTTGGGTTTTTTGTTTCCAATTACTTTGTAACCTGCTTTTAGTAGGTTTTATTTTTGTTTTCCGGTTTCCAGTTTTTTGTTTTTTCACTGAATAAAAATAGTTTGCTTTCACTGCAAATACAGTGTGTGCCCTTAATATAATAGTTTTTTCTATCTTGAATACAATGCAACCAAACTGCTTTGCATATCATTGACCATTAATGTCTATGAAATTTTGAGTGCTGTTCAGATGATGCATAATTTTACGGAGCGTTTTGGTTGCATATTCCGGATGCAGAAAAATAGGCATCATGTCAACTGTTGGACATGCATGTTTTTCATAGACCCCATTGTAATCTTTAACACACGCATCAAATACACATGTGTTCACACAGTGCTTATGTGGCGTGTATTTAGTTCATATTCGCCACAGGGAATGAAAAATATGCGCTTAAACGTATCAAAAGCGGGTCAAATACATGTCCACAAAGTGATGTGCACCTGGCGAGAGGATGCAGATTATGCACTTCAATTTTCAGCATGCAGTATGTGCTCATCTGAACATAGCCTAATGCCTCCTAAACGTCGGTTGGTCAGAACTGGAGATGATGTACATTGTTCCAGCCCGGTCAAGCGCAGTGTTGTGTGGCTGCTGGAATGGTCGCCTGTGAACAGTCTCCTGCCTACCAGTTTTCCCATTACCTTTTTGGATTAGCTGACCATGAACAATATGTGCAGATTGCTGCAGCAGCGAGGTTGTACCAGGCTGACTAATCAGGGGGAGCTGGGGATGCTGTCAGGTAGGAAGCAATTCCAATCCAGCAAGGGAACCTGTCATGTATTTTTTTTTTTTTTTCTTTGAAACCACCCTATGTTTCTATCGTGTACTGTACATCACTAACCTGGTTTAAAAAAAAAAAAAAAAATACATATAATTATCATAAAAAAAGCACTTATGCTTAGAGGTTTGCATTATTTACTGTCATAAAACAGTCATCAGGGCAAATATTTCAGCTGGTAAGTCTCCTCAATCCACTGCAGTCATTAAAATGTACTCACGCCCCCTGTATTGTACAAACTGTAGAAATACACATGATTAAGGACCTGTGGTGAGGTCACAACCATGTGACTAATGGGTGGAGCAAAGTCTAAAGGAGCTAGGTCTTGAGGCCTGCTTAGTTCCACCCCTAATGGTCACATGGTCATGACATCACAAAGGTCCTTGACCGCCCGCAGAAACGTTCAGTGATTGGTGTCAGTATATAATATATAGAGGGACATTACTAAGTTTAAAAAACTTGATGAAAGAAGTGGATTGATGTGATTGATTCTAGCTGAAGTATCCACCCCATGACTGTTGCAAAAAGGTAATCATCTGAAGTGCTTTTTTTATGAAAAGCATATGCATGTTATTTTTTTTTTAATTAGGTTAGTAATGCACAGTGCATGATGTAAATAATATTGGGTGTGGTTCAAAAGAAAAAAGACACATCTGGTTCCCTTTAAACCCAGTGAATAGATTTGCACCAACTTTAGTCAAAACTTCATTTTTCACAATAAGAATAAAACCATTTTTAGTGGTGTGTTTTGTTTGTGGTTGTTTATTATTTTGGCATTCTGCCACGTAACTTATGTAATTATTAGTAATTTGTTGTCTCCTTCAGTCAGACCCAGCGCAGCCCACATGTGTTCTACCGTCATGATTTAATTAACCAGCTCCAGCATAATCATGCCCTCGTCACTTTAGTTGCTGAAAATCTCTCTTCCTATATGGACAGTATGCGACAATACTCAAAAGGTAAGGGAAATTGAGTCAACTTTCCAGAAATATATTTAATCCTGTAAAATATGATGTACCCGTTGTAATGCACCTCTAGAGTACGTTGATGGCAAATGCTGCATATGCTGATACAACATCAATGGCTGATTCCACTTCTTTTCTCTTCAAGAACATGGAGAGTACGATCCACAGACAGTGAGGCCGGGAAGTCGCTACAGTCATGTGCAAGAAGTCCAGGAAAGGCTAAATTTTTTAAGGTAAATTTGAAGAGCATGATCTTCCAAGTATAATTACTTTTCTTACTGTGGTTTGTGTCCACTTAGAATTAATTTCTGTGCCCAGTAAAATAGTTTCAATGAGAACTCTTTAGGTACCGTCACACGCGGCAATTTCACTGGCAATTTGCTGGTTGCAGTGAAATCATGGACACATTGTTCTATTTTGTTGCCGTGTACAAATGGAACAATATGTCCATGATTTCACTGCAACCAGCAAACTGCCAGTGAAATTGCCTAGCAAAATTGCCGTGTGTGACGGTACCTTTATACTCACTCCATGCTCTACATAGATTTTAAATTTTTTAATAAGTTAAATGTTTGCCTAGACTCCTCTTTTTGATTGAACCATTTCACAACCAATGACTTATATTTACACTGTGTTCTTGCATTTGATTTGGGCTCGCACACTGAACCTGCATTGTTACCCCAACTTGACGAAATTGGCCATCAAGTGCCTTCAATAGCTGCGGGTGTTAACCAGTTAAATTCTGTCAATCACAGTGGCATTTAACAGATGCAGACAGGAAGCACATTATTGATCACTTCCTTCTACAGTGGGTACGGAAAGTATTTAAACCCCTTTAAATATTTCACTTCGTTTCATTGCAGCCTTTTAGTAAATTCAAAACAGTGTTTTTTTTTTCGTACTAATGGATACTCTTCACCCCATCTTGACTGAAAAACAAATTGAAATGTAGACGTTTTTGAAAATGTATTAAATAAAAACTGTATTATCACAGTCATAAGTATTCGGACTTTCTGCTCAAACACTCATACTTGAGTCACATGCTGTCCATTTCCTTGTGATCCTCCTTCAGATGGTTCTACTCCTTCATTGGCGTCCAGCTGTGTTTAATTTAATTAAACTGATAGGACTTGATTTGGAAAGGCACACACATGTCTATGTAAGACCTCACAGTGCATGTCAGACCTAATAAGAATCATGAGGTCAAAGGAACTGCCCAAGAAGCTCAGAGACAGAACTGTGGCACAGATCTGGCCAAACTCTGCAGTACTCAGGCACAGTGGCCTAAGGGTACCGTCACACCTGGCGATTTTATAGGCGATGCTGGGGCGTGGCCTATCATCGCCGATGCGTTGCCTAATGTAATTAGGCGAGGGCGACACATTTGAGTGGTCTCCTGGTTTTTCAGCAGCACACTGAAACCAGGCGACCACTCTGGGGTGATGTGTACTGCCCCATGTAAATGGGGGGACAGCGATTTCACAGGCGATGGGAGCCATAGGCTCACATGTTACTGCATCGCCTCTGGGGTTTTTAGACACCCCAGCGGTGATGGCGTCTGTAAGATTGCCGGTGCATCGCCGGAGGTGTTGCCGCATGTAAACATGCGACGCGCCAAAAACGTGTGTGCTCCCGTGCGTCGCCGCTGACCTCTCCGGCGCCGTCGCCGGGTGTGACTGTACCCTAAGAGCATAGTGACCTCCATAATCCTTGAATGGAAGAAGTTTGGGGCCACCAGAAGTCTCCCTACACCTGGCCTTCCAGCCAAACTCCCAGTCGTGGGAAAAGAGCCTTGGTGAGAGAGGTAAAGAGGAACCCCAAGATCATTGTGGCTAAGCTCCAGAGATGCAGTAGGGAGATGGGAGAAAGTTCCACAAAGTCAACTATCACTGCCACCCTGCAACAGTCGTGCCTTTATGGCAGAGTGGCCCGACGGAAGCCTCTCCTCAGTGTGAGACACACAAAAGCCTGCATAGAGTTTTCTAAAAAACGCATGGAGAATTCCCAGACTATGAGAAATAAGATTGGTCTAATGGTCGAAGATAGAACTTTTTGGTGATAATTCTAAGCGGTATGTGTGAAAAAAACACGTACTGCTCATCACCTGCCCAATACAATCCCAACAGTGAAACATGTTGGTGACAGCATTATGCTGTGGGGGTGTTTTTCAGCTTCAGGGACAGGATGACTGGTGGCAATTGAAGGAACCATGATGCGGCCAAGTACAGCGATATCCTGGATGAAAACCTCTTCAAGTGCTCTGGACTACAGACGTGGCCGAAGGTACACCTTCCAACAATACAATGATCCTAAGCACACAGCTAAAATAACAAAGGAGCGGCTTCAGAACAACTGTGTCCATTCTTGACTGGCCCACCCAGAGCCCTGACCTAAACCCAATTGAGCATCTCTGGAGAGACCTGAAAACGTTCACTATCCAACCTGATGGAACTGGAAAGAATCTGCAAGGAAGAATGGCAGAGGATTCCCAAATACAGGTGTGAAAAACTTGTTGCATCATTCCCAAGAAGACTTATGGTTGTACTAGCTCAAAAGGTGCTTCTACTCAATACTGAGCAAAGGGTCTGAATACTTATGACTATGTGATATTTCAGTTTTTCTTTTTTAATAAATTTGCAAAAATGTCTACATTTCTGGGGGGTTTTCAGTCATGATGGGGTGCAGTGTACATTAATGAGAAAAAAATGACCTTTTGTGAATTTACCAAATGGCTGCAATGAAATGAGTGAAAAATGTAAAGGGGTCTGAATACTTTCTGTACCCATTGTACATGCCTGACATGATTGCAGGGTGACAAGGAGTTGTCATGACAACTGCAGTCTGCTAAAGACCCCTGTACCAGGCTGCTGCCTCTGTTTGTAGGTCATGATTCCTGCACACTACTCTGTACAGCATAGGTGATCAGATGACTGCAGCTTCAAGTCTCCAAAGGGGACTATTCAAAAAAAAAAAGGTTAAAATCACCTTTATAAATCTTTTGCACCATTAAAATTAAAAAGATATAACCAAATGTGAATTTATTTTTTGTTTGATCTCCATGTTTAGAAATATCCGATCTATCAAAATGATAAAATAAACTTATTCTGATTGGTCAATGGCGTAAGAAGAAAAAGATCAGCCAGAATTACTGTTTTTTTAGGTCATTGCAATAAAATTCAATAGGAAGTGATCAAAACGTTATCTACCCCAAAATGATATTGGTAAAAACTTCATATTAGGGGGCATAAAATAAGCTGTCACTCAGCCCCAGATCCTGGAAAATAGAAACAAAAGCAAAGCTTTTTTAATACAAATTTCTGGGGGGTGTGGGGGTTCCACCACTTAAATATGTTGATTACTCATTGTAAAATAATTCTCAATGTCTCATTAAAACCAAACAATGTAAAAAAAATAAATAAAAAAAAAAAAAATCTATTCACAGCTGTGCCTCATCTGCAACTCTAAGGCTATGTGCACACTTGGAGGTTTAGCAGCGGTTTAGCAGCGGAAACCGCCGGTCGGTTTCCATGAGGTTTATGTAAATTTATGTTAATCCAAAAGCGGCTTTTGGGTTAACATATAAACCTATGGAAACCGACCCCCGGTGTGCACACACCGGCGGTTTCCACATGCTCATCCGTTGCTAACCCGCTGGGTTCCCAGCGGGTTAGCAAAGAATGAGCATGTTCTATAATCCGGCCGGTTCTGCAGCGGCTGCAAGCAGAATCATGTGCTGCTTCCAGCCGCTGCAGAATCGCCGGCGCTAACCCGCTGTGCACCGCCGCACACCCGCCCGTCTCCCGCAGCACGGACCCGACAGGAAGCCGGTGGACGGCTCCGGAGCTTCCTGTCGGGTCCGCCCAGCCGCCGGCACCACTAACCCGCCCCCGTGTGCACATACCCTAACTTCTCAAAGGATTAATGTGCAACAGGTTTGTTAATCGGGCATTTCATATTAAGAAACTGAAAACAGGACCCGGTCCATGCCTTTTTAATGACCTCCGCTGGAAAGAAAAATCCTAAAGTTTCTTGAATTCTTTTAATGATTATAAGACTGAGGCCAAGAGCCTCTACCTGATAATGAAGCCCTTTGCATCCATAGCTTCCCCTGGTTGCACGCTGTGTATAAATAAAGAGAACATGTCAGGCTGGCTTCACACCACGGTGTGATCTGGTTCAGGGCTGTCGGGATGACCCTGACAGCCCTGGACCGGATCAGCACACAGAACAGAAGGGCCAAATGTGCCCTCCGGTCCTGTGTGCAGCCGGATGCTGCTAATTGCAGCTGCTGATTTTTCAAGACCGCGGCTAGCATGGAGCTAGCCGCGGCCCTGAAAGAACAGCGGCGTACAGCCGCCAGTGTCTCGTTCCCGGATCCTCCCGGTCCGGGACGATCCGGCCCCATAGGCTCCCATGTTAGGGAGCTCCGGACAGCCCCGGATCAAAAAGTCCGTGGTGTGAAGCCAGCCTTATTGGGCTCTCATTCTTCCTTTCATCCATTAGTCCTACTTGTCAGGTCCTACAATCTGTGGACTGTCATTTCATTATTGACACAGAACTGAGCGTTTAAGAACCGAACAGCTGATGCATGTTGCTAGATCCAGTTGCAGGATGTATCATGTACTGGTTGCATGATCTCCGACTGGTATAAACATACGTTTATAAGCCATTGTAGCAAGCCATGCTGGTGATTGGTCGGGCAGGTGGGTCCCCGGCAGCTTCACGCAGTCAGTTGCCCTGACATGAACGGTGTCTCTCTACGTGCGCATATATGGGAGACTCTTCTGTCCATCTATTTTCCAGGGGCGTGTGGTCCCAGACTGCTTTTAAAGTGTTTTTCTCCAATGTCGCAGTACTTGTTATACACCTGGCCAAGATCATAAAGCCAGTGGTTGGTACATGATTTCTGTGAAGACAGGATCAGTTTAAGACTACGGTATTTCCAAGATTGTTTTTTAAATCAGTATTTGTCTAAAATGCCTTTGCTTGTTTTCTCTTAAACAGATTTCTTTTGAAGGATGGTCAGCTCTGGCTTTGTGCCCTCAAGCAAAACAAATCTGGAAGTGTTTAGCGGAAAATGCTGTGTACCTCTGTGATCGTGAAGCCTGTTTCAAGTGGTATTCCAAGTTGATGGGCGATGAACCAGACCTTGATCCGGATATTAATAAAGATTTCTTTGAAAACAATGTGCTCCAGCTCGATCCCTCCCTCTTAACAGAAAATGGCATGAAATGCTTTGAACGGTTTTTCAAAGCTGTTAACTGCCGGGAAGGAAAGCTTGTAGCGAAGCGGCGAGCTTACATGATGGATGACTTGGAGCTCATAGGACTTGACTATCTTTGGAGGGTAAGTGTTTTCATCTTGCACCCCAACATTAAATAGAGCAAAACTAAAACCGTGAGGTTTTTACTAGGCTGCCCAGAATTTTTCCTTCAAAAGGCAAGGATTGTGAAAGCATTAAAATAATCAATACTCTACTCACTGGCTGCAACACTGGTCACTCTGCCAAAGATCTATCAATGTCACTGCTACATCGCAGCATACTAGTAGTGAATAAGGTTACATTGGAACTTGCAAAGTAAAGCAAAAAGCAAGTCTGTTGGATTTTTTGCAGCTACCGTGTGGCAGTACTGTGCGAGTAACAATGGGACTGCATTAACCTAAATTATGCCAAATGTATGTTGTAACCCCAGTTTTATGTTGCTGCTCCAGTCCCTATGGGGTCTTGTGATACAACTGTACAGAAGTAACCTCTCTGGTGCCAATAGTTGACCTCCGCAATCACATACTGAGGCAGCCCATGACTGCATGCATCATTGGTTGTGTGCTATCATGGTACGGTATTTCTGCTGAGGCTCATAATTGTACGAAGCAGTCACGTACTTAGTTATTTCATTTCCCATTAAAAAAAAATGGGCAATGTCTTGAATGTTGCCATCTTATGTTAAGCCTTTAAAGCACTTTGGTTTATTGATGTGGTCAGATTAGTAATGGTGTGTACTGAGCTTCCAAACACTACTTAGAAAATCCTGTGGGCTAAAGTAATAAAATTCCTTTTATTGTTGTAACGTTTTAAATCTTGTGTTTTGCCACAATAGCCCTAGAAACTGAAAAAAAATAAATCCTTGATTCTTGGGGAGTGTTCACCTTAAAAAGAACCCATCACCATGAAAATGCAGTGCAATCTGCATTCACCATATTATAGAGCAGGGAGAACTGAGTAGATTGATATAGTTTTGTGAGAAAAGATGCAGTATAACCTGTGATTTCATCCTTTAAACCCTTGCTCTTTCTGGGGATTTTGGGTACAGAGGGTGGTCCTATCAGAGACTGGCAGCTATCCTTATATAAGTGTGTATACACAAACAACGGTCACTAACTGATAGGACCACCCACTGGACCCAAAATCCCAGAGACAAAGGTTTAAATGATGAAATCACAGGTTATACTGAATCTATTCTCAAATCTATATATTAATGTACTCCGTACCCTCTGCTCTATAACATAGTGCTGTAGATTGCACTTGTTTTTTTCTGGTGACTGGTTCCATTTAAAGTTTGTTACCAATTCTGTCCAATTTGACAGCAAGAATAGCTGTGCATTCAGCATGAGGTAACTACAGAAGTCACAGCGTGTTGGGGGCTACACTCATCATTGCATTGCTTTTTTTTTCTCTAGGAACCTTCCACGACAGCATAGGAGGTTGCCTCGCCACGCCCTAATTGGGACAGGAAGCACATGAGAGGTTAAAAGGCCCCTCCCACTAGCCAGTGTCTTTCCTGTCCCCATGGGGCATGGAGAGAGGTTTTTTTTCCTCCTATGCAGTGGTGGCGACAAGCTGCAGCATACCTTTTTCTGTGGATTTTTGCCTGCCGAGCAGCGTTGGTCGGACCCCTGCTCCTCCTCAGGCCATCTCTCAGTTCACCCCGGTGGTGTGCTGCTGGGGTGGCTGGGACCGGGTCCTGGCCCTCCAGATCCCCTCCTGGCGTGAAGTGGGCTGGTGGATCCCTGGCCGGCAGCCTCTTCCTAGGGCTGAGCCCGCCAACCGCCTCCTGTGATGCACGCCGCCCATGGGCCGGCAGGACCCTGTGGGGCAGCTTGCTGGCTCGCCGCTGTGTTGGGGCCTGCCTTGACCATATGCAGGAGGCAGGGAACCTTGAAGCACTGGGGGCAGGCCTTGGGACTGAGGCTGCCCTGAAGACATCTGACACCGGTAAGCAGTAGTTTGTCCTGTAGTCATGTCTTCCTCTGCATCTGCAGAGCCCAGTGCTCCTCCGGCCGCAGTGTGTTGGTAGGGGGTGGGGGGGTCCTTTGTGAGGCAGGGCTGATGGGTGCTTCTCTGAGGTCTGCAAAATGCCTTGTCTGTTCTACGTCGTTCCTCTCTGGGGGCTTTGAGAAGCTC
This sequence comes from Allobates femoralis, assembly GCA_033576535.1. Classification (NCBI taxonomy): domain Eukaryota; kingdom Metazoa; phylum Chordata; class Amphibia; order Anura; family Aromobatidae; genus Allobates; species Allobates femoralis. The sequence goes on from JARQOC010000002.1 coordinate 172,777,467, forward strand.
TGCCAGGGCTGTACTGACAAGATAGTTTGGGCTAAAACACCTAGCCTGGTGAGTGATTTGCGTGCCATGGTCCAGCAGGAGATTCAGGCTTCCCTTGCCTCCCTGTCTCCGTCTGCCCCTGTTCCTTCCCCTCCTGAGAAACGGAAACTTCAGGCTGCCCTTTCAGACTCTGAAGATGTCAGGGATTCATACTCTGAGGGCCCCGATGGTGTCTCGGCTTCCAAGCAGGCTGACCTTAGATGTTTCCTGTTTCCCTCTGAGGACATGGCGGAGCTGATTGGGGCCGTTAGGAGCACCATGGGATAGGATGAGGAGCAGGTCCTTCCTTCAGTGCAGGATGAAATGTTTGCTGGCCTTCAGTCGGCCAAACTTGTCGGGTTCCCAGTCCATCTTGAATTTGATTTCACAAGAGTGGGAATTCCTTGACAACAGATCCAGGTGTGATCCCGATCGTTGTATCCCTCTTGAGGACAATGAGATTCTCTGGGATGTGCCTAAGGGGCTGTGCAGGATGGTGTGTGGCACAAAATACTGCCCTCCCCTTTGAGAAATTTAGAGCTTTTATGAAGCATTCATGGGAGGTGTCCTCTTCCGCCATTCAGGCTAACATCACCTCCACTTGTGCCTCCAGGTCCCTGCTGATGTGTGTGGACCAATTGGAGTCCCATATTTCTCAGGGAACCCCTAGAGAGGAGGTCGTCGCTTCCCTTCCTCTGCTCGGGAAGGCGTCCTGTTTCCTTGCGGATACCTCAGCTGAATCGGTCCGCCTGGCGGCCAGAACCTCGGTCTTGTCTAACTCCGCCAGACTGGCATTGTGGCTAGAGGTGTGCCGGTGATGCGATTTCTAAAATGAGGCTCTGCTATCTGCCTTTCAAGGGGGACTTAATGTTTGGCTCTGTGCTTGACAAAATTCTGGACAATGCCACAGACTGCAAGGCTCTTCCCGAACAGTAACCCATGCGTAAGCGGTCCTTTTGACACTCGGTGCCTCAGGCCTCCCAGTCTCCTCATAGAGTTTGAGTCGCCTCCTCTTTCGGGTCTCCGGGTCACTACCCTGCCCTCTCATGATGCCCAGGATCTCTTGTACTCAAAGTGCAGGAGTTCCTTCACACGAATGTCATCTCCTTTATTCCCAGCCACGGGGAAGAGGCTGGTCATTATTTCCCGGCTGTTTGTCCGAACCGCGATTCCATTGATCGGGCTGCACCACCAGATGGCTACAATACTTGAAGGACGCATATTTTCATGTGCCCATTCATCCTCGGCACAGGAAGTTTCTCAAGTTCACCATCCTGTACAAGGGGGGGGGGGGGGGTTAAGTCCTCCACTTCAGTTCAACATTCTCCCCTTCGGGATCGCCTCGGCACCCAAGATTTTCTCCAAAATCATGGCGGAGGTCGTGGTCTTCATTCGGGGTCGCGGCATCTGTCTGGTGTCTTATCTGGACGACTTCTTTCTCATTTCTCCTTTGCCTCCATTCCTCAGGAGTAGTGTGGAGGAGTCACTGCATATTCTTCGGTCCCTGGGTTGGATCCCCAACCTCCTGAAATCCCAGCTGCAACCCTCCTCTAAGAGACAGTTTTTGCAGGTGTTGCTGGATTCCGACCAGCTGGTATCCTTTCTCCCAGATAACCACAGATTGACCCTTCTGAACAAGATTTCATCCCTGCGGCGTCGGGCATCTTCCCACCCTTCGGGCGGCACTGTCTGCTCTGGGTTCCATAATGTCCTGCATCTCGTCTGTCATGTGGGCTCAGGCTCACTCTCTGGTCTACAAGCATACGTCCTGTCTTGTTGGGACAGAATACCTTCACCACTGAATCAACAGGTTCGCCTCCCTGGGGCCGTCTCCTCGTCCCTCCTCTGGTAGTTAGAGCGCTACAATCTGCAGCGGGGGGTTCTGGGCTTAGTCTCCTTTTGTAATGCTTACTGCGGATGCCAGCCAGAGTAGGTGGGTCGCACCCCACTCCAAGGCGTCTTGAGTCACGCCATCAGTTCCCAGTCCTCCAATTACCGGTAGCTGAGAGCAGTAGAGGAGGCCCTTCTGACTGCTCAATCTCAACTCAAGGGGTCTCGCGCCCTTGTATACTCGGACACTGTCACCACTGTGGCGACACCTCCCGTCACCAGGGCGGCACAATGTCCAGGTCTCTGACATCTGTGTCCGCCTGGCTCTTCCTTTGGGCCGAATAGTTCCTACTGTTGCTCTCCGTCGTCCACCTGAAGGGGTCCCGGAGCATTCAGGCGGATTTTCTCAGTCGCTGGGTGTCCACCCGGGAAGATGGAGTCTGGATAAAGCGGTGTTTTGCTCCCTGGTCGCACGATGGGGCACTCCTGTGATCGACCTATTTGCCTCCAGTGCAAATCGAAAGGTCGCAACATTTCTCTCCCTGAACCCTCGAGACGAGGCCGTGGGGGATGCATTCTCCTAGCCTTGGGATTTTCCTCTGGCTTACGCTTTCCTCCTATTCCCCTTCTCGCAAGAACCCTGAAGTAGATCTGGGTAGACGGACTCCCCATATCCTGGTGGCCCCGCTGTGGCCGAAGAGGAGTTAGTACAATCTGATAGTGGCACTCCAAGTCGACGGTGCAGTCATCCTGAGCCCAGACCCCAACCTGTAGTCTCAGGGTCCCCTGATCCATCCTGATCCGCAGAAGCTCCGCTTAGGCCCAGGTGCTGAGGGCTCAAGGCCTGTCTGTAACCGTGGTAGCCACCTTACAGAAGAACTGCCCTCCGGTCCCTCACGCAATCTATAATAAGATTTGGAAGAAATTTTCCTCCTGGTGTAGCTCCAGCCCTCCTGATCCGCTACAGCCAATATCTTCCAGATTCTGGATCTTCAGAATAAGTTTGGACCTCGGTCTTAAACACAGCATGCTGAAAGTACAGGTTTTGGCACTCCGCTCCGTGTTGCTGCTTTGGCAAATCACCAGTTGATTTGACGCTTCAGGGTGTCCGCTACTCTTACTTGTCCTCGTACTAAGGTCCTTGCGCCCTCCTGGGACCTCCATATTGTCCTGACCAAACTTTCTCGGCCTCCCTATGACCCACTCTCGTCCTGTGTCCTACGACGGTTGTCTCACAAGTCTGCATTCTTGGTGACGATTGTCTGCCCGTCGCGTGGGAGACCTCCAGGCTTTGTCCCTCCAGGCACCGTCCCTTCCTGTCCGGAATGACTGCCTTGTTCTTCAACTGGATCCTTCGTTTCTTCCCAAGGTGGTCTCGGATTTTCCGTCGCTCTCAGATGATTGTTCTTCCTTCCTTCGGTCTGTATCCCCGGACCCCTAAGGAGGAAGAGTTCCATGCTTTGGATATCCGGCAAACAGTGCTCCATTACCTCGACATGACGGCACCCTGGAGCATCGATCCCAATCTTTGTCCAGCCCTTAGATCAGCATAAGGGCATGAAGATGTCTAAGAGTACTATAGCCAACTGGATTAAGAAGGCCATTACGGAGTCCTACCTTCCTAGCAGCTGCAAGCGCCTTCGGGGTTTACTGCCCTTTCCACCGGTTTACTGCTGTCTCCTCTGCTGAACGGGCAGGGGCTTCTCCTGAGCAGATCTGCAAGGATGCTATCTGGTTGTCCTTGCATACTTTCACGAAACATTACCGTCTGGACCTGGGTTCCAGTAGGGATTTGGCTTTTGGCAGGAAGGTCCTGCAGGCCATAGTCCTGCCCTAGGTATTTATTCGTTGGTACTCTTCCTATGCTGTCGTGGAAGGTTCCTAGAGAAAATAGAATTATTCTTACGTTAATTCGGTTTCTAGGATGAACTTCCACGACAGCACTTAATTCCCTCCCTATATTCCTCGTGTTATTCCTGGAATGTTTTACTATGTACTATTATTTACTCTCATGCTATGGTTCTTTGTAAGACACTGGCTAGTGGGAGGGGCCTTCTTAACCTCATGTGCTTCCTGTCCCTATTCGGGCGTGGAGAGGCAACCTCCTATGCTGTCGTGGAAGGTATCCTAGAAACCGAATTAACGGTAAAAAAAAAAAAAAAAATAGAGTTATTCTTATCACCAAGTGTTTACCTCATCTGAAAGTAGCCCGATGTAGGAACAGAGACCCTAATTCCACCAATGTATCACTTAGGCCCCTTTCACATAGGTGTTTTTTCCGCATCTGGCGGATCCGGACCAAAAAACAAATCTGCCGTAAGTGTCGCCTAACTGCCGCACTTGTGGCACACTTGAGGCAAGCCCCATGCATTGTCTATGGGGCATGCGGCAAGTGCAGTTGCAGCCGCAAAAAGTCAGCAGCGTTTTTTTTTCGTTGCTGCACCTTACCGCAGGCCCCATAGACAATGCATGCGGCTTGCCGCAAGTGTGCCACAAGTGCGGCAGTTGCAGTAAATCTGCCGCATTTTGGCAAAAACGCCAGTGTGAAAACAGCCTTACTTTACTGCATGCTATGACTGACAGTTTTTAGATGTAGTAGAGCTCATAAAGTTAATCCTGCCCACACCCCTAATTGGCATCCTTCTGTGTATATTGATAGTTTGTGGCAAATCCGTGCTGGGGTGTGGTTAGACCGGGATGCATGGGTCACCTTACCCAGCAGTGGATATGTACTGATAAATCTCTCATTGTAAGGAAATGGTTAACAGTCTGTCAGCTCCTATTTCATGCAGCCATCAGATTGCAGAAATAAATCACCAAAAATACACAAAATTACAATTCTTTTTAATCTACGTTTAAATTACGACACATAAAGTTGTGTAGATATTAAAAAAAAAAAAAATCATCGGGTAACAGAGAATACTGTGATAGAGCAAGGTTGCCTAAAAAAACCTATTAATGCTCTGTTACTCTGTTAAGACCTGCCTGACAGTGCAGTTTTCACCCTAAAAAGGAGGAATTATCATGTTCCCATTCCTCACTGTTTCTGAAAAAAGCAGCCATAGAATACAACCCAAAGCCCTCTTGTCACCCCTTCATGCATTTCATATATTTATTTATTTTTATTCTGTGTTTGAAGTTTTCTTAATATTGTCCTGCATTGGTGAGAGACTATTGGGAGACTCCTCAGCACTTATCTGGTGCCTCCGCTGCCTTTGGGTGTCTTACTTCATCCTTATTTAAATTTTGCTGTGGCACAGTTCTACTTATGGGCAGCACCTGCGCAAATGGAGTTCATGGTGAGCTCCAGGAAAATGGTGCTCGTGGCACTGATCAATCTGCATATGCTTCTTCTGGTGCCATTTTCCTGGAGCTCACCATGAGCTCAATTTGCACAAGTGCTGCCCGTAGCTAGAACTGCGCCACAGCTAAATGTAAATAAGCAAGAAGTAAAGACGTCCAAAGGCAGCAGAGGGACCGAGGACAAGCTGAGGAGCTTCCCCACAGGCCAATTCCAAGGAACGAAAATAAGAATATAAGCAAATAACACATGGATTAAAGAAAATAGACAAAGCTGATTTCTTTACCTCGGATATCCTTTTAATCAGTGTTAGGCTGCATTCAGACTGTCCGTTTTTTTTTTTTCTCCTTTGTTCTGCTGCTTTTTTTGCTGGAAAATAGGAGCTGTCAAAAAAACGCACCCAAAAACTAATCATCCATTTCCGATTTGTTTTTGGGTGGTGTTTTTTTGAGCCATAGACTGACTCCTATGGGAAAAGCAGATCAGAAAAACACCAAATTGACAGACCCTTTTCCAAAACTGAGCCCTCCAAAAGTGAAAAAAAACAGATTCCTTTCAAAGTGCCCTGTTTGGCAAAAATGAAAACCCATAGACTTTGCTGGGATGTCATTTGAGTGATCCGTTTTCTGCAGTGCACTGCCAAAAGAAAGATCAAAAAATGCACAGTCTAAATGTAGCCTAACGGCGCCAATATGGCACTGTCTGTACTTTACTTGGTGAAATGCAGCTGACATTCTCTTTAAAGCTCCTCTGACTTGCAACATTAAGATATCATGCTCTTATGTACTCTTACTAGATTCTCTTATGCTTTTGTAGGTTGTAATTCAGGGGAGTGATGACATTGCTAGCCGAGCAATAGATCTTCTCAAGGAAATTTATACTAACCTTGGTCCTAGGTTACAAGTAAATCAGGTAAGGTTGTCCTAGTTAACTATGTGCGCACAGGACATTTTTTTAAGCAGTCCTGAACGCAGCAAATCCTTAAAGGGAACCAACCACCTCAGATGACGACTATAAGCAGTTAATACATGTCCCTGCACCCTACCTACACCGTTCCAGCTATGTTTTTGCTAAGAATATTGATAAATGCAAACCGAAAGAAACACTTTGTAAACTTACATTCCTGCGTACTTGAGGGCGTCTCCCTCGGGCTCTCGTACTAGAGGGCTGTGCTCATCATGTCTGCTCTCCCCCTCCCTTATGCAGCCCCCTCTCAGCCTGCTATAGTGATGTGAGGCTGATTGCGTCATAAAGGGGCGGGGCTACCGGGATGCCGCGATTTAGCCCCACCCCTTTATGACGCAATCAGCCTCACACAGTATAGCAGGCTGAGAGGGGGCGTGCATAAGGGAGGGGGAGAGCAGGCATGATGAGCACAGCCCTCTAGTACGAGAGCCCGAGGGAGACGCCCTCAAGTACGCAGGAATGTAAGTTTACAAAGTGTTTCTTTCAGTTTGCATTTATCAATATTCTTAGCAAAAACATAGCTGGAACGGTGTAGGTAGGGTGCAGGGACATGTATTAACTGCTTATAGTCGTCATCTGAGGTGGTTGGTTCCCTTTAACTGCTTTCAAGGATCCTAGAGTCCTTGACAGGTGATTAGCTATGATCTTGTCTGCGTTTTCTGCGCGTTTTTGCTGCTGTGTTTTTTCCATTGTCTGCAGCAAAAACGCAGGAAAAATTAACGTGTCAATTCTCTCCCATCCGCACCAAAAACGCAGGTATTTGACAGTTCTTGTCACTTGCAAAACCAATGTGTGGGCACAGCATTCCTGTGAAACACATTGATTTTGCAGGGAATCAAACCCACAGGAACAAATTAGCATAAATTACCATAAAACCAATGGTAAACTGCAGGCAGAAAACGCACCAAAAACGTCCTGTGGGCACTCACCCGAACACAGCCTCTGACTGTATTGCCTCTGAGGTATTAGGATTGCTTGCCTTCTCTGCCACAGTTACTGTTTAGTGAATGAAATTGCTGGAAACTATATTGAATCGGTCTGTTTAGCAATTACTTACTTTTCTCTTATAATTCATTTGCTACATTTGCTGGTATACAACCTTGTGCCTTCAGCTGATCGTGTTTCACTTAACTCTAGGTGGAGATACACGAGGACTTTATTCAATCTTGCTTTGACCGTTTGAAGGCCTCATATGACACATTGTGTGTGTTAGATGGTGACAAAGACAGTATTAATTGTGCAAGACAAGAAGCCATACGAATGGTCAGGGTTTTAACGGTCCTTAAAGAATATATCAATGAATGTGACAGTGACTACCATGAAGAGAGAACAATTCTTCCAATGTCCAGGTACCGATCACGTGTAACGTTATATTCAGTGGTTGTGTTCTCTCAGGCATGTTACTTGATTTGTCCGCTGACTAAATTTACAACGCTTGGTTATTAGATAAGTTCAAAGTGCTTGGAGGTGAGCATAAATCCCATGCCACTACACATTGCAGCTCCTAGGATACAATGCGATGGCAGCATTGATGTATGTTATCATCGCTGTAACGCCATCCCCTGCTATCAAATTTATCATAAATGTGGCCATTTCTGATTGGCATATTACATGCGGTCTTTAGTGAAGGTGGAAGGAGTTATGAACAGCCTTCAAATATATAATTTTTGCAACAGATACTTATGGTTCTGCTAAAAAGATGATGAATTTTACCTTTCAGCACAAAAGCCCTAAACATACCTACAAATACAAAAAGGCTTTGCCAGGCAGAATACTAATGTTTTGGAATGGGACAGACCTGAATCCAATTTAAAATCTATAGGGTGTCCGTAGGAGATGCCTAAGAAGTGAGTGGGTAAAGTTTGCCAATTCTAGATGTGCCAAGGTGATACTGTTACCAAAAAAAGATTGAATGCTGTCAGATATTCAAAGGGTGTTTCCACCAAGTATTAGTGTACAGGTGTGCAGATTTATGCAAGTGCATTTTTTTTTTTTTGTTTTCTAATCCATATATTAAAAATGTGTGGATGGATTGATGCATATGTATGTATGTTAATATTATCTCTTGTTCTCTTGGCATAAACAAGTACACCCCTTTCAAAAGTAAGAAATCAGTGTATCTCACTGAATACAATTTCTGAAAATTGACAAGACCGATTTTCATAGTACACTTTAACCCCTTCACCCCAGGTCATTATTCTTTTTTCCCTTCCCTTCTAAGACCCATAATTATTATTTTTTTTTTTTTTTTACTTTTCCATCAGTATAGACATATGAGGGCTTGTTTTTTGCAGGAAGAGTTGTACTTTTGAATGAAATAATTTGTTTTACCATGTAGGTCACAGGAAAATGGTAATAAAATTCCAAGTGTGGAGAAATTGCAAAAAAAAGTGCAATTGCACGTTTTTTTTATTTACCATGTTCACTATATCATAAAATTGACTTGTTGATATGATGACTTGGGTCGGTAATAGTTCGTAGAGGTATACTTTCTCCTTCGCCTCATTGGGGGACACAGGACCGTGGGTGTTATGCTGCTGTCCACCAGGAGGCGACACTAAGCAGAATCTGCAAAAGAGTTAAAGTGGCTCCTCCTCTGCAGTATACACCCTGGAGCAGGCACTGCCTCACCAGTTTTTCGTTAGTGTTGTTAGGAGGCACACCAAAAATGTTTTATTTATATCCTTCTTTTACTTCTAATTTTTATTTTTCTACCTTTTTACATTTTTTCTTCCAAAGAAGAAGAAAAGTGGGTGCGGTGTGACCCCCGGCATGCTCCTTCTTCGGCTCACCAATGTTTGGGCACTGGGTTGAAGTTGAGAGATCCTTACATATGCCGTCCTCCTTCCTCGGCATCTCACTGTTGGGGTGCTGGGTTGAGGTTGAGACATCCCAGCATAACATCCTCCTTTCTCAATAATGGGGACCTGGGTAGAAATCGAGATTCCATATCATCTCCATATATCAAGCAGCAAGTTTCTACAGCAAAGAATACCACCAGCAGACGTCCCCCTAATCACCCCTGGGTCTTTAGGCTAAGGCACCACAGGTACCAGCAGCACAAACTGCTGCACTGACTGCCCCCAGCACTGGGACCGCTATGGTTTGCAGTGAGGACCCATACCTAAGAGTCTGGCGGGGTCCGTTCCAGTCACATGACTGTACCTTCGCGCCGGCCCTCCACCGTTTTCGGGGCCCGCATCTAAGCAAGGCCCTGGCTTTGGGCCTGGCCCCTTTGCCGCCTCCCCTGTACCGCCCTTGTTCCGCCCACCGGATGATACTGATGCGGGGAGGCAGAGCGGTCCCAGAGCACGCTTCCCGCTCATACAGCGCACCTCTTTCACAGCTCCACCCCTCCTTCCTTGCCCTCTCACACGCTGCCACCATTCTGCCACATGTGGAGAGCCTTCACCGCATCTGCTAATTAGTTCTCCGGGGGACACGGGAGTCGTTGGGCTGCTACGAAGGCGCGCTTTAGGTGGTAAGACCTCTGCAAAGGGCTATCGCTACAGGGGTTTATTCTATCCCTGCACTTTCTCTGCACAGGCACTGTCTGCACACAACCAGGGGATCTCAATACAAGGGATCTAATCTGTTTGTACACAAAAAGGTTTTCAATACAGGGGGTCTATTTACAATGCCTGGCTCTAAAGGCCCAGTCACACGACGATGCACCAGTGATCCCGATAATAACAATGTGCAGAGATCGCTGGTGCGTCCTTTTTCACATCGCTGGTAAGATGTCAAACAGGTATGTCACCAGCGACGTGAAAAACGATGCACTAGCGATCCAGTATTATACCGAGGTCGTTGGAAATTGTCACTCCATAGCGTAGCATTGAGATCGTTGGTCATTGTCCCTGTCAAACACAACGATGTAGCACTCCTAGCGGGAGCGCAACGATGTAGGCATGATCCAGAGCAGTGTGTAACGATCAACGATCTCACAGCAGGGGCCAGATTGTTGGTGCATGTCACACATAATGAGATCACTAACGAGATCGCTGTTGCGTCACAAAATCTGTGACGCAACAGCGATCTCTTTGGTGATCTCATTATGTGACAGGGCCTTAAGATCAATAGGACCACCAGGGCATTTAATACTTATTATGCCATTTGCACCGCTTGCAAGGTTTCTCTGCCTGCTGGATGCACATCTCTACATTGCCAGAACTGCACCCAAAATACGGTGGCAGAACCCCCCATTACCAGTGCACCTGATACTGCGCCAGAATGGGGCATTATTATGTCCCAATCTATTGAAAAATTGTCCTCTATATTGCTCCAGGTTCTGCAGACTCGCTCTTTCCCCTGTTCACTGCCCAGCCACCTACCACTCAGGGCGAAGCCTCGGACCAAGGGAGGTCTACTGACCCTATTCTATCTACCTCTAGTTCGGGACGCAAGAGGGTCCAGAGAACATTTTCTCCGGCGTCCTCTCACAGCTCTAGGGCCTCCCCATCCCGCAAAAGCCACTAGGATTCCTAGGACTCGGAGGGTCCCTATGGTCCTGATTCAGACTTGGACTGATACGTCCCTAGACCTAGACCCACCCGACAGAGTGGCTCTGGTTGAGGACTTGATTAAATCCATCAATCAGGTACTGGATGTTACTGACCCGCCGGCGGATGCCCCAGAACATAAGGTCTCTTTTTAAAAGAGCCAAGAGACCACATAAAATTTCTATGTAAGAAGGATAGGCATCTGGCACCAACAGGTATATCTACGGAGGTATACAGCTACCTTGGTGTCCTCCAGCTGGCAGGTGTTGCACGCTTCAATGAGAAAATGAAGATTCATCCACAAGTAGAAAAAGAAAAGCGGCACCCACCCTTTTAGATTCCAAGAAATCCTTTTTCATCTCGCTTTGTGTTAGTGTAGACAAATCAGGCGGGAGAGGGAGTCGGGGTCGGCGGACGATGGCTGGACCCGTTGAAGCTGCAAGTGCTGCGAAACGGCGAGCCGTCGTCCGCCGACTCCCTTTCCCCGCATGATTTGTCTACGCTAACACAAAGCGAGATGAAATAAAGGATTTCTTGGCATCTATAAAAGGTTGAGTGCCAATTTTCTTTTTCTACTTGTGGATGAACATAAATATTTCTCCTTCGCCTCATTAAGGGACACAGGCCCATGGGTGTTATGCTGCTGTCCACTAGGAGGCGACGCAAGGCAGAATCTGGAAAAGATTAACAGTGGCTCCTCCTCTGGACAGGCACTGCCTTAGCCAGTTTTTGCTTAGTGTTGTAGGAGGCACACCGAAATTTAACTTGCTAAAAAAAATTTTTTTATTTTTTTTTTTTTTTTTTTTGCTTTTTGGATTTTTTATTCAAGAAGAAGAAAAGTGGGTCTCTGTGAGACTCCCGGCATGGCTCCTTCCTTGGCCCGCCACTGTTGGGGGTGCCTGGTTGAAGTTGAGACGCCCAATCCACATGCCTCTCCTTCCTCGGCACCCCATTGTTGGGGCGCTGGATTGAAGTTGAGATGTGCTGGTCCTCCTTCCCCATTTCCCCACTGTTGGGGTTACTGGGTTGAAGTAGAGGCGGTGTAGAAGGCCTCTGATGGTGGACAGCAGCAATTGTCATAATGGGTGCCTGTGCAGAGGTGCCCTGCAGAAAAGGAGCCCCAGCAGAGGACAAAGAAACCCTTACCCATTATTATTCAAAGACCAAGAGGACTAGGGCTCATACCTCTTACTATGCCTTATGTACAGCCTGTGGGTACCCTCTGCCTAGCGGCCACACGTCCCTGCACTGCCAGGACTAGCTGTCCTCTACATTGCTCTAGGCTCTGCAGAGTCACTCTCCCTGGCCACTGCCCAGCAAGGCGAACGTTCAGACCGAGACCGTACTGACACGGACCCATCCACCTCTAGGTCAGGAAGCAAACGAACCCATAGGTCACACTCTCAGCGTCCTCTCATAATTTACGGTCATCCCCTTCCAGGGAGAGTCACCGTGTATCCAGGTCACCGGAGTTATTGCCTACCAGGGAAAGTTACATGCGTTCCAGGTCATCTCCTACCAGGGAAGGCCACAGCTATACGCAGGATTCCAAAGGTCTCTGTGATTCCTGCGCAGATCTGGATCCAGACAGGTCCTTAGACCTAGACCCGCCAGACACTGCTGCATTGGTTGAGGACGTAATCGCTTCCATCAACCAGGTGTTGGATATATCTGGCCCACCTCCAGATGCCCCAGAGCACAAAATTGCTTTTCAAATTAGCTAGGAAGCCACCTAAACCTATACTTCTCTGATCACCCCGAGTTCAAGGCGATTCTTCAAAACCATCGCTCACACCCGGAGAAAAAATTCAGTAACCGTAAAGCACTGGAGACACGTTACCCCTTTCTGCAGGAGGTAACGCGTAACTGGGCAGATCCACCCGTATTGGACCCCCCAGTCTCTAGGCTCGATGCACAGACCCTTCTCTCCCTGCCAGAAGGCTGCTCCATCAAAGACGCGACGGACAGTCATGTGGAACACATGGCCCTGTCAATTTTCGAGGCCTCAGGGTCCTCCCTAGCACTGGCATTTGCTTCACTCTGGGCAGCCAAGCCATCATGTCCTGGGCAAAGGACTTGCATACGGCCCTCCGTTCGACTGACACCGAGCTGTCGGATCAAGCGGTTCAGGTTTCTGTCGTGGCGGACTATATTCTACACACAGCTATAGATTCCACAAATTGTCAACGGTAGCAGTGTCAAACGCCATCATAATCAGGCGTGCCCTCTGGTTACGGGAATGGAAGGCTGATGCAGTCTCTAAGAAGTCCCTTACATACCGCTCATATCTCAGAGGACGTCTGTTCGGAGAAGAGTTGGATAAACTAATATCGAACGTGACCGGGGGGAAGAGTACTTCTCTACCTCAACAAAAACCGAAACGTACCTACAACCGCCGTAATCAAGCACGATTCTGTTACTTTCGGAATTCGTCCAGCTGGTCTGTCTCACGCCCAGCGCAGACTTGCAGCCGCTCGCCGTGCAGGGAGGGCTTGTTGTTAAAGCAAACATCAAACAAGAACTGGCATTCGAAATCTGGCCAGTCCAAGTCTAGGGGATCCAAATCCCACAAATTCTCTTCATGACTCCTTATCCCCGGTCGACTTTCATCAAATCTGGCTGCCTATTATAGAAGACAGGTGGGTCAGGGAACTGGTGTCGTCCGGTTACAAAATAAAGCTCATTTCCCACCCACCAAATCATTCTTTCTCGAAGTACCTCCAAGAGCGCCATCCAAGGCTCGCGCCTTCTCCTAGCCGGTCAGTTCACTTCTTCAAGCAGGAGTAATCGTACAGATTCCTCTGGCCAAACGATTCCACTGGTTCTATTCGAATCTGTTCATAGTTCCCAAAAAGGGAGGCAGCATAAGGCTGCCATAGAAGCAGTCCCCTTTGCCCAGCTTCACCTCAGGCCTCTCCAACTGGTCATACTCAAGTCCTGGGACAAGATTCCCTGGACAGGACATTTCGACTGTCCTCAACGAACAAGCAATCTCTACATTGGTGGCTCTGACCGATTTCTCGAACATAGGGAGATCCTTCCCAACGGGTCACTGGAAAATTCTGACCACCGACGCAAGCCTGACCGGATGAGGCACGGTGTACCGACACCACCAAGCACAGGGGAAATGGGCATGGTAGATTCCGCTGGAGACCATCAACGTCCTGGAGATTCAAGCCATCTTCCTGGCAATGCAGCTTTCCAGCACTTCCTGGCGGCTTCTCACATCAGGATAGTCAGACAATGCCACGGCCGTGGCATACGTCAATCACCAGGGCGGAACCCGCAGTGCCCATGCAATGAGAGAAATACACCACATCCTTCACTGGGCGGAATCGACGGGATCGACTGGCTGCTGTGCACATCCTGGGAGTAGACAACTGGGAAGCAGACTTCCTCATTCGCCAGGGCATAGACTCAGGAGAGTGGTCCCTGCACCCCGAAGTTTTTCAGCAAATTTGCCATCGCTGAGGGACTCCAAATATGGACCTAATGGCATCACACCTCAATGCCAAAGTTCCCAACTTCATGGCCAGATCACACGAACCCCGGTCCATAGGAGCAGATGCCCTAGTCCAAGACTGGACTCAATTCTATCTCCTGTACATCTTCCCACCCCTGCCTCTAATCCCCATAGTGGTGCAGAAAATCAGACAGGAAGGGATCCCAGTCATCTTCATCGCACCAGACTGGCCCAGATGCGAATGGTATGCCGACATCGTCCAACTCACGGCAGACGCCCTACGGCGCCTTCCAGATCGTCCAGACCTTCTGTCTCAGGGTCCGTTCTACCACCAGAATCTAGGAGCCCTGAATTTGACGGCGTGGCTCTTGACACCTGGATTTTAACACAAGCAGGGCTCTCACAGGACGTGATTCGCACCATAATCAGTGCGAGAAGGCCAGCCTCTGTTAGGATTTACTACCGCACCTGGAAATCCTTTTTTGCCTGGTGCTCATCCTTGTGATCAGACCCAGTTGCCCTATTCCCTGCCCAGGGTACTTGGTGTTCTGTAATCGGGTCTGGAGGCCAGACTGTCCCTAGGCTCTCTTTAAGAGCCAAGTCTCGGCTCTCTGTTCTCTTTCAGCCCACTACATTATTTATTATTATTATTATTATTATGTGTTTATAATAGCGCTATTGGGATACATGGTGTTGTACAAGTTAGAGGGTAGACAAAGACAAGTGGTCGAAAACTATGACAAATCGACAAACAATCGAATGGGTACAATAGGGCAAGGGATCCTGTCCGCGAGGGCTCAAAGTCTAGAGGGGGTGGGGAGGGAGACAGTAGGAGGGGGAGAGGTGAGATGGTGCAGTGGATTGGGTCTCAGTGTGTGTTGTAGGCTTGTAGGAAGAGGTGGGTCTTCAGGTTTTCTTGAAGGTTCCCAGGGTAGGGGAGTGTCTGATGTGGTGGGGGAGGGAGTTCCAGAGTCTGCTGGAAGCACGAGAGAAGTCTTGTGTGCGGTAGTGGGATTTGGAAATGCGGGGGGTTGAGAGAAGGAGTTCCTGAGAGGAGCGCAAGTTGCGTGAGGGAGGTAGCAGGAGACTAGGTCGGAGATGTAGGGAGGGAACAGGTTGTGTATGGCCTTGTAGGTCAGGGTTAGGGTTTTGAAGCAAGATCGCTGGGGGATGGGGAGCCAGTGGAAGGGCTCGGCGGAGAGTGGATGTTGGGGAGTAACGGGGAGATAGGTGGATGAGACGGGCAGCAGAGTTGAGGATGGTGCGGAGGTGGCAGGGAGACCGGTGAACAGGAGGTTGCAGTAGTCCAGGCGGGAGATGACGAGGGCGTGGACAAGTGTCTTGGCTGTGTTGTGGTCAATGTTTTTTAATTGGAGTCGGCAGGAGGTGGCGAGGGCTTGGATGTGGGGCTTGAAGGAGAGGGAGGAGTCGAGGATTACCCCAACAGTTCAATTAAAGGTTATTCTATAGCGAGCGCAGGGGCACAGATAAGGCAGGCAGTTATGGATCAAGAATCCTCATTATTCACCACAACATGTTTCCACGAAGGCTTATCGTCTTCCTCAGGTGGATTTCTAATAGTATATCCCTGGACAACTTAAATACTCCATCCCACCAATCAACAAACATCAATCAGTGAGGTCATCATATTAACCATATCCTCCCTGTGGAACTAGTATTCAATATACTTCAAACAAGATTGTGCAGACATAAAATAGATAAAAACAACAAGATTCATAAATTACAAAATAATTTACAATATACATCATTAATAATAAATAATAATAATAATTCCTCAAAATTCTATTTTCATACACATAAAAAAAAATTATCTTAAAAAAATTCATAAAAACCTCATAAAATTATCATAATTTCTACAATTTGATTACAATAGTTATGGTAGTCTAAGTGGAAAAAGTATTTCTTTCTATTCACATTATACTTCAATCTGATGTTCATTGACTATTGGACTAATAGGGAAAGTCACTGACTATTGGACCATTCAGGGAAAATTTATTTGAACATTTTCAATCATCAAGTTCAAACCTTCAGGATGTAACGTGGCAAGCTTAAAAATCCAGAAGCTCTCCTTTTTTTATCAAATCCCTAAACCGATCCATCCCATTATCAGGGATCCAGTCAATGATCAAAAGTTTCAAACCACTTGGATCCTTAGAATGGACCAGACTAAAATGTCGGGACACACTATGCAGAGGATATCCACTTTTTATGTTCGATCTATGCTTAGTCATCCTCGCATGCATCTTTTGTATAGTCCTCCCCACATATTGAAGTCCACATGGGCATTGTAATAAATACACCACATAGCTTGACTGACAGTTCACTTTTCAGTTAATCTGGAACAACTCTTTTGTTGTTACTGACTGGAAGGAAGTGGTTCCATTCTCAATTGCCCCACAGCAAAGACAACCTGTAGACCTACAGGAGAAACAATCCTTTTGGGCCTGCTCCGCTCCGAATTCCTCGTTTTCATTTTTTAGCGTCGTATTACTCGGAGAAACCCAATTTCGTATACTACGATTTTTTCCTATACACTATATGTTTTTTTTTTGGGGAGCACGCTCGTCAATATAGGTCACTTCTAAAATAAACCAATGCTTAGCTAGTAACTGCTGTATTTTGCTACGTGATTTGTTAAAAGTTGTAACTAAGCTCCAATCCCTATAGTTCTTATCCTTGGTCTCTTTCTTTGAATTGCAAATTTTTCCAATACAAGATTCTTGGGTTAAAGGTGCTGTACGGTCATATGCATTTTTCAATAACTTATTGGGATATCATTTTTGTAAAAACCTATCCTTAGGACCCCAACCTCTTTCAAAATCCTCCTTGTTGGAGCAATTTTTCCGAATACGCCAATACTGGCCATATGGGATGTTCTTTATTATCTAGGCAGGTGTCCACTGTCGAAACATAAATAACTATTCCCCGTCTACCTGTTTGAAATATGTTGAGTAGACACTCTACCCAGATCATCTAGACTGATTCTTAAATCCAGAAATTGTATTTCGGTCTTAGGTGTCGAGGCTGTAAATTGAATGCCCCAATGGTTTTCATTTAACTCCTGGACAAATGCCATTGCTCTTCCTCTGTCCCATCCCATATGTAAAATAAATCGTCAATATAACGCCGATAAAAACAATGTGTTTTTGAGCCAAGGGACTGTGCGAAGAGGACAGTTAGTGGAGGAAACGGCTGTTTCCCATAATTCAGGGGGAAACATCACTAATGGTGAACACATCAAATATTTATGAGCTAGCCCTCCCTATACAGGAAGAATTGTGTCAAGCTAGAGAATTATGTATGGAAAAAAGGGGATCAAATCAGTTGAAAGATACTAAGATAACCCAATTTTTCAGGTGCCATCCAAAAGAAAAAGGGAGAGGGTGTAGGAGTGGAAGAAGAATTAAAGCTAAAAGGGCAAACAAAAGAAACCTAGTCCAGAAGAGGACAAAAATACACTAGATAAATTGGAAATAGAGGTGTTTTTAACTTCTGTTATACATTAAATGAGGGTGAATGGCCTTGTTGGAGAAGGGTTAGCTTTTTGCCCAGTTTCAAAACTAAATCATTTTGATTTATATTGGATCTAAAGGAATATATTAGAAAACTAACCATTAAACGTCACTTTCTGATAGAAGAAAAAATAGGAAAGAAAAAGACAAATGAGCCATCAGAAGAATAACCCCAGATCTCTATAAACAGTGGAGGTCACGGAGGATCAAGTAATTTTTACCCCCTCCATCATAAGGGCTTGCAATTGGAGGCCTTTCAACATTTGGTTTTCAGAGAACTACGTACTGTAAAGGACTGTACAAAAAGGATAATCTAAGTAAAAAAGAAAGGGAGGCCCTAATATCGTTAAAGAAAAATACATCCATTGTAATAAAGAATGCAGATGAAGGGGGGGAGTGGTTGTGATGGATCGTAGCTGGTATAGGGAGGAAGGGAGAGAATTTTGGGGAACACTGAGTATTATACAAGATTGGAAAAGGATCCCTCAATCTCAATTTTCCTGAACTATAATTCTCTGATAAAGGAAGCCTTCGTAAGGGAATTCTAAATAAGAGAAAAAAGTTTTTGGATATCCCTAGATATCGTGTCCCCCATTTTTACTTCCTCCCTAAGCTGCACAAAAATCCGACCAACCCCCCCGGGTCCGCCCCATTATTTCAGGGGTGAACTCTATCACGGCAAATTTGTCACATTACGTGGATCTATATTTGCAAAAAATGGTATAGAATTGGGGTCGCACCTGAGAGTTTCGTCACAATTGATACATTGTTGACGGGCCTAAGTTTAAAAGGGGGTTGTCTACTTATGACAATGGACGTTACGGCAATATATAGAAACATTACACATGCTTTAGGTTTGAGGGCCTTAACATTTTTTTTAGGATCTGATTTAACATTACCAGAGGATCAAAAGCAATTTATTCTGCAAGCTGTGGAGTTTATTCTAAAGAACAATGTGTTTACATTTGAAGGTATTCACTATCAACAAAAGAGGGGCTGTGCGATGGGGACGAGATTTGCCCCAAGTTATGCAAATCTTTTCATGGGACATTTTGAGTCCGTCCTCTTCGCACAGTCCCTCTTGGCTCAAAAACACATCGTTTTTTATCGGCGTTATATTGACGATTTATTTTACATATGGGATGGGACAGAGGAAGAAGCAATGGCATTTGCCCAGGAGTTAAATGAAAACCATTGGGGCATTCAATTTACAGCCTCGACATCTAAGACAGAATACAATTCTGGATTAAGAATCAGTCTAGATGATCTGGTAGAGTGTCTACCTCAACAATTTCAAACAGTAGACGTGAAAATTTACAGCCTCGACATCTAGACAGAAATACATTTCTGATTTAAGAATCTCTAGATATCTGGGTAGAGTGTCTACCTCAACATATTTCAAACAGGTAGACGTGAATAGTTATTTACGTTTCGACAGTGGACACCTGCCTAGATGGTTAAAGAACATCCCATATGGCCAGTATTGGCGTGTTCGGAAAAATTGCTCCAACAAGGAGGATTTTGAAAAGAAGGTTGGGGTCCTAAAGGATAGGTTTTTACAAAAAGGATATCCCAATAAGTTATTGAAAAAAGCATATGACCGTACAGCACCTTTAACCCAAGAATCTTGTATTGGAAAAATTTGCAATTCAAAGAAAGAGACCAAGGATGAGAACTATAGGGATTGGAGCTTAGTTACAACTTTTAACAAATCACGTAGCAAAATACAGCAGTTACTAGCTAAGCATTGGTTTATTTTAGAAGGTGACCCTATATTGACGAGCGTGCTCCCAAAAAAAAAACCATATAGTGTATAGGAAAAATCGTAGTATACGAAATTGGGTTTCTCCGAGTAATACGACGCTAAAAAATGAAAACGAGGAATTCCGAGCGGAGCAGGCCCAAAAGGGTTGTTTCTCCTGTAGGTCTACAGGTTGTCTTTGCTGTGGGGCAATTGAGAATGGAACCACTTCCTTCCAGTCAGTAACAACAAAAGAGTTGTTCCAGATTAACTGTAAAGTGAACTGTCAGTCAAGCTATGTGGTGTATTTATTACAATGCCCATGTGGACTTCAATATGTGGGGAGGACTATACAAAAGATGCATGCGAGGATGAATAAGCATAGATCGAACATAAAAAGTGGATATCCTCTGCATAGTGTGTCCCGACATTTTAGTCTGGTCCATTCTAAGGATCCAAGTGGTTTGAAACTTTTGATCATTGACTGGATCCCTGATAATGGGATGGATCGGTTTAGGGATTTGATAAAAAAGGAGAGCTTCTGGATTTTTAAGCTTGCCACGTTACATCCTGAAGGTTTGAACTTGATGATTGAAAATGTTCACAAATAAATTTTCCCTGAATGGTCCAATAGTCAGTGACTTTCCCTATTAGTCCAATAGTCAATGAACATCAGATTGAAGTATAATGTGAATAGAAAGAAATACTTTTTCCACTTAGACTACCATAACTATTGTAATCAAATTGTAGAAATTATGATAATTTTATGAGGTTTTTATGAATTTTTTTAAGATAATTTTTTTTTTTATGTGTATGAAAATAGAATTTTTTTTTTGAGGGTTTATTATTATTTATTATTATTGAAGTATATTGAAATTACTTTTGTAATTTAGGATCTTGTTGCTATTTATCTATTTATGTTGCACATTTGTTTGAAGTATATTGAAACTAGTTCCACAGGGATGATACTAGTTAGAAATTATGACAGTGAACGAAAGTCTTGTGGATAATTTTAGTGTGAATAAAGAATCATTGTCAGTAATAGCCTACAATTATAATAACTAATGGGCTGACCACGTGCACACTCCAGCTAGCAATATTGAAGAAGTTTTCACCCTGTGGAGCATCAGAACTGCGGAGCACAGGGTTTGAGGAATCATACTCTGTAATGCATAGCCTTCGTTTGATTGAAGGGACCAAAGTGACTTGCGACCACTGGACCAGGGGCTGCAATTAACTCTGAAGGTGTCTCCGCTCGTGTACCTGAATCAACTGAAGTAGTTAAAAGGTCAGGCCCCTGTCACAACTTTCTTCCCTTCAAGTGCATGTGGTTTTCCTATGGAGCGCTTTCTTTTGTATTACGAGGATACCAAGGCACTTGGTGTGGGGAGGTGAGAGTGTGCAGTCATTGACGGTGAAAGTCAGGAATGCTGGGCGGATTGTTCAGGAAAGACGATAAATTCGGTCTTGTCCAGTTGATTTAGGAAGCGGGTAGAAAAGAAGGATGCAATGCGATAGCATGGAGGATTTTGGATAAAAGGAAGAGAGTATGGGCCAGACAGATAAGCTGGGTATCGTCAGCGTGAGTGGTATGGAGTCCATGTGACTCGAGAGATTGCCTACCAATGGTTAAATGGAGAAGATAGTGGTCCCAAACTGAGCCTGGGGAACACCTACAGAGGGTGGCGAGGAGAGGTGTGAGGGGTACGTGAAGGTCTGTCCGTTAAGTAGGAGGAGACAGGAGATGCGAGGTCATAATGCCAAGAGATCAAAATTTGGAGTAAGAGGGTGTCAACAGTGTCGAAGCACAGAGAGTTCGAAAGGATGAGGACGGAATAGTGTTGTTTGCTCTAGCGATCAGAAGGTCATTGACTTGTAGCGTTCGTGGAGTGTGAGTCGAAGCAGATTGTAGCGACAAAGAGAGTATAGAAGAGAGGTGCAGACACTTCGGTAACTGTGTTCAAGAATTAGAGCAAACGTGGGAAGAGAGGCGAAGTGAACTGTTGTGGGTAAGGAGGTTTTAGAGGTGTGATTAGGGCATGTTGAAGGATAGGGGAACATCCGATTGGTAAATTGAAGAGTGTGTGTAGAGCAGGGATGAGGCTAGGTGAGGTTAGTGAGATGGTTGGGAGGAGCAATCAGGGTCATTGTGAGGTTGATCGTGCTAGAAGGAGGAGAGTGGTACTCTGTCACGGGTGAAACTGCGTTTTGGTGAATGGCGAGGGATGTGGTCAATTTAGTCTGAGTTTGTCAATTTTGTCTTTGAAGAAGGTGGCGAAGTTGTCGGCAGAGATGAGTGGTGAGGGAGGGGGTGCAGGGGGACGAAGTAAAGAGTTGAAGGTTTTGAAGAGTTGTTTGGGGTTGTGAGACAGAGCAGTAATTAGGGAGGAGAAGTAGGTTGCAACAAAACCGCAAGTCTAGACGTTTCTTCAGGGGTCTCCTGCTTGGTTTCCCCCTACAGACGACTGCTGAAGGCATGGGATCTCAATTTGGTGTTAACAGCATTACAAGAACCACCCTGTGAGCCCCTTAAAGAAATCTCACTCCACCTTCTATCCCAGAAAGTGGTTTTTCTGGTGGCAATCACCTCTCTTCACAGAGTGTCTGAACTCACAGCGCTCTCCTGCATGCCGCCATTCCTGGTTTTTCACCAGGACAAGGTCGTTCTCCGTACGGTCCCCTCTTTCCTTCCAAAGGTGGTCTCCACATTCCACCTCAATGAGAAAATTTCCTTGCCATCCCTTTGTCTGGCACTGGTTCATAGGGTTTAGAAAGCTCTGCATACACTGGACCTTGTAAGGGCATTGCGCATCTATGTATCTAGGACTGTGCCTTTTCGGAAGTCTAACAAAACAAAGTATTCACTGATCTCAGGGAGACCAGTTCAAGAAAACACTGCGGGCAGCCGGCTAAAGCGCTCAACACAGTGAATTCCTAGGCCCATTGCCCCTGGGAATTTTGAATATGTAAATAGTCTGTGGAGCCTCGTTTAGGAGTCTCAACACAGGACTAGCCAGATCTTCCTCTAGTGAAGGACCTAGCCATGATAACCACCATATTAAGTGGCCCTTTGAGTCAATATCCAGCTCTTTACAAGCTTAAAGATATGACAAGGGAATACCAAGGCCAGGTATCCATCCACAGACCGCTGTTTCGGCATTGACATTTTTCGGGATCTGGAGCTGTGTGATGGCTTATTTTTTGATGCTTGAGCTAAAGTTTCTAATGATACCATTGTTTGGGCAATACGATGTTTTGATTACCTGTTATTGCATTTTATTGCAATGCAGCGACTGCCAAAAAAAATAATTTTGATGTTTGGACTTTATTTTCTGTTACACAGTTTACAGATCTGATTAAAAGGTTTTATATTTTAATAATCAGGCATTTCTGAACACGACGATACCAAATATGTGTATATTTAAAACATTTTTAATTGTTTTATTTTCAATGGGGCAAAATGGGGGTGATTTGCATTTTTAAAAAAAAATTATTTTTTTTTTACATTTTTTTAAATTTTTCCCTTATTTCATACTGGCCCCTTGGGGGGTCTCAGCACTGCACACTCCCGATTGCTTCTCCTGTGCACAGATGAGCTGCTGCACGTCTGCACAGGAGAAATGATTACTTCCTGTGGATGCCTGGCGAGCATCGGCATCCACAGAAACTGTTTACAGACTGCATCCGAGGTCATCACAGGACCCCGGACTGTTGAGGTAAAGATCGATGTCCCACCATCACATCATTGGGACCTTGGATGCCGGCTGGAAACAGCATGATACCCTCCTCTGTGCTTTGGATCTCCTGTCAGTGATTGACAGTGTGATTCAAAGGGTTAACAGCACAGATCGGATCGCTGATCCGATCAGAGCTGGTAAGAATAAAAAATGATACTGCTGTTAGCTTCTCGTGTCTGCTGAACAGAACAGGTGACATGTACAGGGAATGATGCAAGCTCTGCGTGTGAGCTCAGAGGGAAGGACACCACCAAGGATGTGCATATTGTTATGCCCTTGGTTGTGAAGGGTTTAACCCATAACGTGAGTATGGTTCATATAACTTTCATTGCAATATTATCAATGAAACAAAATCTTATCAACATTTTAGACAGTGTTTGTGTTTAGTGAGCTATTAGGGCTTGGACACACTTTCCTAGTTACATCAAAGTTTCACTGAGGAGACTCTGAAAGGGCTGGAGCAGTGACGCCCTCTCCCTCTTTGGACAGGGAGTCTGGAGCTGCACAAAAGCACAATCAGCTGACAGCCCCGTCCAGATAGGGAGAAGCCGTTCATGGTCACTGCTCCTGCCCTTTCAGAGTCTCCTCAGTCAAACTCTGATGAGTGTGTCCGAGCCCTAAATTAAAATCTTATTTTTTAAAGGGGGGAGTACTCCTTTTATGCCTGGCTAAGTATATATATTATATATTTTAATGTGTTTGTTTGAGTAATTTCATTGACGCCCTTTTGTGTTTTGTTTTTTCCAACCCCACTGTCAGTATATTTCATAATTTCTTAAAATGTGTTTCCGCTTTCTAGGGCTTTTCGTGGCAAACACATAACCTTAGTTGTGCGATTCCCCAATCAGGGGCGTCAGGTGGAGGATTTAGACATCTGGTCTCATACAAATGATACTATAGGCTCTGTTCGGCGTTGTATTCTCAATCGTATCAAGGCCAATAGTGCACATACAAAAGTTGAACTCTTCATTGGTGGAGAGCTGGTGGATCCTTCAGAAGACAGAAAGTTAATTGGCCAGTTAAACTTAAAAGATAAAACCGTGAGTGATTCATTTTCTTTTTCCCCAAACCACATATTCTAAAAATGTTAACATAAATTGTTTTGTGTATATCATTTGTTAATACAACTTTTTTGAGCAAGCTCAATGTCATTATTAACCACTGGAGCACGCAAGAGGCCGAATAACATGGTTTTCTGATACCAGCTTAATACTACTGGGGAGCAAGGATTTGGGTTTAGCGCTGCTTTGTATTTGGATCAGTGTCGCATCTCTGGTAGTGTAACGAAGATGAACTATTCCTTCTGTTGTAGTCATCCTCAATAGAAGTGTAATGAATATGTATTGTTGTATGCATTATCTCACACTGTAGTGTTTAATATAAGAAACGTTAGAATGAAAATAAATATGGTTTTTGTTACAGTTGATTACCGCCAAGCTGACACAGATAAGTTCAAATATGCCTTCGAGTCCTGATAGTTCTTCAGATTCCTCAACTGGCTCTCCTGGAAATCATGGAAACCACTACAGTGATGGTCCAAACCCAGAGGTTGAAAGCTGCCTACCTGGAGTGGTTTGTATATTTATTGATTACTAAATGTCTGACTCTACGGGCTTGGTCACACGCAAATTTTTTACATACAAGTTCTATCAGTGTTCTTCAAGGACAACACTCGTACCCATTACGGTATATGGGGTGCTTACATCAACAATTGCGTGCTGTTCGTTTTTCACTGACTAAAAGAAAAGGTGGAGAATCCCCCCAACCCTGCATGAATCACAGACTACACTCAATCAGTTTTTCTCATACAATGAAAGTCTAGTCACAATACTATTCTAGATATTTATTTTTTTTTTTTTTAAACCCCTTGCCTCCTCAACCAATTTCATTTTTAAGTTTATTTTTTTCCTCTTCCTTCGTTCAAGAGCTATAGCCTTTTCATTAGTTGACATAGCCATGGGCTTGGACAATTGGTTTTCCAGGTCCATACAATAAGCAATATCAAGCTTGAATAGATTTGTTTTTGATGAAGTGCTAGGGAAAAATAGCACAAACAAATTGTACATTTTTCTTTTTTTATTGCTCTAAATAATGGAGGTATCGTGACTAACAAAACAATTGTGTTTAAGTTTTACATTTTGTCATGTACCATATGAGTTAATTTTATGTCTTCATCATCTGGAATTTTATTGTCAGTGATGCCAAATATGTGTCTCATTTTGATTTTTAAAGTGTGAGAAATGAAAAAAAGGTTAATTTTATTTTGGTGTGTTTGGGGGGGGGGGGTATTTTTTTTTTTTTTTTTGAAAACTTATTGCTATGTTGGAGTCTCTCAGGCATGCCAAGATGGCAGCAAGTTTTTGGCATGTTCCCTGTTTCTATGCCAAACTCATTGGTACCCCACTATCAAATTTTCAGTGTGTTCAGGGAGCTCTGCTCCCATGTCACCTCCTCAAACACTGACCCAGCACTGACTGACATGGCAGATCACACAGGTTGCAATGAATCCTGATGGATCCAATTACTTACTCTTAGCTCTGGGTTTGTGTTTTTGCTGACACACTGCCAGTCTATTGCTTGAAAAAAGGTTTTTCACAAATTAATAGCGCTTTCATTTGCAACGTATAGATCGCTGGTCTATGCACCAATACACTAATAATTATTGCCAATCTGTAATTATATTTTTTTGTTTCTTGCCTAGATAATGTCATTGCACCACCGGTATATCTCCTTTCTTTGGCAAGTCGCCGATTTGGGCAGCAGTCTAAATATGCCACCTTTGCGTGACGGTGCCCGTGTGCTGATGAAACTTATGCCACCAGGTAAGTGTGGGTTAAAGTTTAAAGTGAACCTGACAGCTTATATTGCCTTATCCATGCTTCACACAATGTTGTTTAATGATTCAAATGACTGCAGACCAAATGTTTTCTCAAATAGGATCAAGAGAGCATTGTCCGCTGTTTTTTTAATTTATTTTTTATTTTATTTTTGTGGGCCAAAATAGACATGAATTAATAGTTAGGTTATGTACAGTTAGTGTTCTAACAATGACTTTGTATTGTGTGATGTACATGAACATCACATCTCTGGTGTGGGTGTAAGGAGCGGGTTTAGGCGCTGAGCCCACACTCCACACCTGGCAGGAACATGCTGTGGTTCATAGCCGATATCTGCCTCCAACATCCGCGACCTGAACTTTCTTTGACAATGCATTTAAAGTGTAACCGGTGGCAATATCAGAAAGTAGCGGCAAACTATTTGGTATCTATCTGCCCATGGCGTCAGTGGTGCCGATGGGTTGCCATGTGTGTCAAAGGAAAATGTAAAAAATATTTTCTCCTTCACCTCATTGGGGGACACAGGACCATGGGTGTTATGCTGCTGTCCACTAGGAGGAGACACTAAGCAAGATCTGCAAAAGATTTACGGTGGCTCCTCCTCTACAGTATACACCACTGTAGCAGGCACTGCCTCACCTGTTTTTGCTTAGTGTCGTTAGGAGGCGCACTCAATTTTTTTAAACAATTTTTTTTTTTTTTACTTACTTTTTATTTTCTCTTAAGAAGAGTATTCAAGCGTGGGTCTCTGGAGACCCCCGGCATGCTCCTTCCTCTGCTCCCCACTGTTGGGGTGCTGGGTTGAAGTTAAGAGATCCCCAGCACTCCATCCTCCTTCCTAGACTCCCCACTGATGTGGACTTGGGTAGAAGTTGAGCCCTTGCAGGGTGAAAGCACGGACGGTCTACTGACCCTGTCCTGTCTACTTCCTTATCAGGACGCAAAAGGATCCAAAGAATGTCCTCTTCAGCCTCCTCTCATAGTTCCAGAGCAGATCTACCTTAAGTGGATCCCCCGGTGTCTCGGCTGGCCGCAGGGACGCTCCTGTCCTTACCAGACAGCTCCTCAATTAAAGATGCCACTGACCGCCAGGTTGAATAGATCACTTTTCGAAGCCTTCTTTGTCTCCAGCTTTTACTTCAGTAGAGGCTAAGTAGATGGCTAAGGCCATCATGACTTGGGCCGGTAATCTACATACCGCCTTGCACTCTTCAGACGCTGACCCAGTACTGTCAGATCAGGCAGCACAAATATGTTACTGCAGATTATTTGCTGAATGCCACTCTGGATACTGCAAATTGCGCAGCAGTAGCAGCGTCTAACGCCATTACAATTCGATGCGCCCTCTGGTTACAGGAGTGGAAAGCGTACGCAGCCTTGCAAGAAGTCTCTCACGAGCCTCCCTACCTTAGTTGGCCGTCTGTTTGGGGAAAAATTAGATAAATTAATTTTGGATGCTACAGGAGGCAAGAGCACTTCTCTCACCCAGCGCAAGCCAAAGCGACCCTTCAATCGCCGACAACAGACACGGTTCCGATCCTTTTGGAACTAGTTTGGCTGGTCGGTCTCAAGACCAGCGCAGACTGACAGCCGCTCACCACGCAGGGAACGATCACAGGCAACTCAAAAATTGAGCCCAAACTGGCAATCCAACTCTCGCCAGTCTAAGCCTAAGTGATCAAGGTCCCATAGGTTTTCCTCCTCATTGCTCGTTTACCCCCGGAAGACGCCTCACAAGTGGGCGATCAACTTTTTAGCTTTCTGGCTAACTGTTATAGACAACAAGTGGGTCAGAGAACTGGTGTGTTCCGGTTACAATATAAAGTTTGTGTCCAGACCGCCCAATCGTTTTTTTCTGTCTATCCTCCCCCAAAACCACCCAGGGCTCGCACCTTCTTTCAGGCCGTCAACTCACTCTTACAAAGTGGAGTAATTGTGCCGGTGATTCCACAGGCCGAACGCTTCCAAGGGTTCTACTCAAACCTGTTCGTGGTCCCCAAAAAGGGAGGTATGGTACGGCCCATTCTGGACCTCAAACAACTAAACAAATTTGTTCACGTGCGCCGCATGGAGTCTCTTCGCTCCATAAGAAGAGAGAGAATTTCTCGCCTCCATAGATATACAAGATGCGTACCTGTACATACCAATCTCTTCAGCTCATCAAAGATTTCTCCGGTTCGCAATCAACCAGGACCACTACCAGTTTGTGGCTCTCCCGTTTGGACTTGCCACAGCTCCCAGAGTGTTCACCAAGGTCATTGCGGCTGGCATGACCATTCTCCACTCGAGGAGTAGTCATCCTTCCATACTTAGAGGACTTGCTCATCAAGGCTCCCACCTTCAAGGACTGCGAACAAAGGGTCCTTATCACGATGGACATGCTGCGTCACCTAGGCTCGTTGGTCAACCTCCAAAAGTCGTCGCCAGTTTCAAGGCAGTCTCTGACCTTCCCTTGCATGCAATTCAATACCTACAGAGGTCTAGTGGCTCCTTCCTAAAGAAAGGGCACGTGCTCTCTGTCAAGAAGTCCGCACTCTTCTTCAGCCGTCACCTCATTCTTTCGGGTTTGCCATGAGAGTCCTAGGCAGGATGGTCGCAGCAATGGAAGCAGTCCCTTTTGCCTAGCTTTACCTCAGACCTCTCCAACTGGCCATACTAACGTCCTAGGACAAGAGCCCCTTTTCCCTGGACAGGACATTCCGGCTGTCAACTGCAACCAAACGCTCCTTTCACTGGTGGTTCAGACCGGCCTCCCTCTCTCAATGGAAATCCTTTCTTCTGGTTCGCTGGAAGGTCCTCACCACCTACGCAAGCTTGACTGGATGGGGTGCGGTGTACCGTCACCACAGGGCCCAGGGCAAATGGACCGCCTTGGAATTGAGGATACTCATCAACTTCCTGGATATTCGGGCCATCTTTCTGGCACTGACAGCCTTCAATCGGTTTCTAGCATGCTGCCACATCAGGATACAGTCGGACAATGCCACGACAGTGGCATATGTCAATCGCTAAGGAGTAACTCGCAGTGTCCAAGCGATGCGTCGGGTACAACACATTCTTCTCTGGGCAGAATCGACAGGATCGGTGGTATCAGCCGTGCACATCCTGGGAGTGGACAGTTGGGAAGCAGACTTCCTCAGTCGTCAAGGCATAGACTCAGGAGAGTGGTCCCTGCATCCAGATGTGTTTCAACAAATATGCCATCGCTGGGGAACCCCGGATGTGGATCTAATGTCATCGCGCCTCAATGAAAAAGTTCCCAACTTCATGGCCAGGTAGCACGACCCACAGTCACTGGGAGCAGATGCCCAAGTTCAGAATTGGACACAATTCCAACACCCATACATATGTTCCCCTCTAGCACTAATCCCCAGGGTGGTACAGATGATCAAACAGAAGGGCATTCCAGTTATACTCAGCCACAGACTGGCCCAGACACGCATGGTATGCCGATTTCGTTCAGCTCGCGGCTGACGTTCCTTGGCATCTTCCAAATCGTCCAGACCTTCTCTCTCAGGGCCCGTTTTACCACCAGAATTCGGGGGCACTAAATTTGATGGCATGGCCCTTGAGACCATGGTCTTGACCCAGGCGGGTTTTTCCCCAGACGTAATAGATCCGAGCAGAAGCCGGCTTCCTTGCTCTGATTATAGTTCCTATCGCACTTGGAAGGCCTTTTTCGCCTGATGCACCTCTCGAGCCCACCCTCCACTGCCCTATTCCTTGCCTAAGGTCCTTGGGTTTCTTCATCCGGGTCAGGAGACCGGCCTGTCCCTAAGTTCTCTTAAGGGCCAAGTCTCAGCCCTCTCAGTTCTCTTTCAACAACACCTTGCTACTAAGCCGCAGGTGAAAACCTTTCTTCAGGGAGTCTGCCGACTGGTTCCCCCTTATAAGAGACCGTTAGAGACCTGGGAGATTTCTCTCCGCCTTCTGACCCAGAAGGTAGTTTTTCTGGTTTTGATTACTTCTATCCGCCAAGTATCAGAACTAGCAGCACTCTCCTGCAAAACGCCTTTTCTAGTGTTTCACCCAGGATAAGGTTGTACTCTCTCCGGTTCCGTCTTTTCTTCCTTAATGAGGAGATTTCCTTACTATCCCTTTTGCCCGACCACCAGTACATTGGGTCGAGAAAGCTCTGCATACACTGGACCTTGTCAGGGCACATCGCATATACGTGTCCAGGACTGCGCCCTTTCGGACGTCTTACTCTTTTCCTCTTTCCGGAAGGCAGCCGCAAGTGCATGCCTGCTTCAAAAGCTACTCGGGCTAGATGGATTAGATCCACTATTCAATATGTCTACCGAATGAATAATTCGCCAATTCCGGACGGTATCAGGACGCACTTTACTCATGCAGTAGGGGCTTCCTGTGCCCAGGCATCGGCACAACAGGTGTGTAAGGCAGCCACCTGGTCCAGCCTACACACGTTAACATAACACTACAGTGTTCATACCCAGTCCTCGGCATATGCGAGTCTAGGTAGACTCATCCTCCAGTCGGCAGTAGCCCACCTGTAGGGGCCTGTTTTGTTTTTTTTCTGTAAATTTCCTGTCAATTCGTTTCATTGTTCTTTCCCACCCAGGGACTGCTTTGGGATGACCCACGGTCCTGTGTCCCCCCAATGAGGCGAAAGAGAAAAGGAGATTTTTGTGTACTCGCCATAAAATCCTTTTCTCTTAGCCTCTAATTGGGGGTGACAGCACCCACCCTGTTGCCCGATTTCTGGTATTTCTGATGTGTCAAGTTGCTCTTGAGCTCTTACATAGTTGCCTTCTTACAGGCTTTTGATAACTTTATTTACTTCTTCCTCTGCTATAAGCACAAAACTGGTGAGGCAGTGCCTGCTCCAGGGGTGTATACTGCAGAGGAGGAGCTACTGTAAATCTTTTGCAGATCTTGCTTAGTGTCGCCTCCTAGTGGACAGCAGCATAACACCCACGGTCCTGTGTCCCCCAATTAGTGGCTAAGAGAAAAGGATTTTACGGTGAGTACACAAAAATCTCCTTTTTCCACTTGGGGAGAGGGAGTGGAAAACAAACATTTTCCTCAGCAGGAAAAGCTTACAATGATTGAAGCTGTGTTTTATTATTCCAGGTGCCTAATACGAGTAGTATTTTCATGTCTGTGGCTCTCTGTAATAGCCATGTAAATTATCATTGATCTTTTGGACCTGCTAGAGTTCTTTCCCTCAAACTTGTATTTGTTCTTTCAGACAATACCATAGTTGAGAAACTCCGAGCAATTTGTTTAGACCATGCTAAACTTGGTGAAAGCAGCCTAAGTTCATCCTTGGATTCGCTCTTCTTTGGTCAGTCAGCTTCACAAGTTTTATATTTGACTGAGGTGCGTTAATATAATAAACTGTGCCTAAACTTTGTGAATATTTTTTAATTATGGTATTACAATAAAACTGTTTTTGTGTGTGTGTTTGATTTTTAGGTCGTTTATGCCTTGCTGATGCCTGCCAATGCACCTTTGGGAGAAGATGCTAGTGACTTTCAGTACAACTTCCTGAAAAGTGGTGGTTTGCCGCTTGTGTTGAGCATGCTGACCCGAAATAACTTTCTGCCAAATGCTGATATGGAGACGAGAAGAAGTGCGTATCTAAATGCACTGAAAGTCGCCAAATTGTTGCTTACTGCAATTGGTTATGGGCATGTCCGGGCTGTTGCTGAAGCTTGCCAACCTGTTGAAGGATCAAATCCTGTGTCACCGGTACGTTGGCAGTGTTTAGAGCAGCTTTATAGCAGCTTTTTTTTACATTCATTAGTTTGTAATTTTTTTCTTTCTTAAATGTGCCATAGTGTGACATTAGTAGTCTGCGTTAACAAATGTGCTGTCCGCATTTTTCTCCATTTAAGATGTGAGTGAGGCAGGTGTTATCAAGTCTACTGTTACTTAGTGGGATTCATGCGCAGTCATGGGTGTCATCTCATTCTTATAAGTGGGATAGGAGGAGAACACAAGATAACAACTTGCAGGTACAGATCTCATTGCTCTGCTCACCTCGGATATGGATGTGAGTGAAGCAGGACGAACATTAAAAAACAGAAAAGATACACCTTCCCAAAGGGTTTGTCCTGCTCTACCCACTTCAGCTTGCAGAGGTAGGGCAGATGACATTACGTCTACCTGTTGACGCCGGTTTTCCAGGTATTGTACACCTGACCTATTTTAATGATTGGGATAAGGGCACAAATCCCGTTGATCAGATGCATACTTTAGACTTGATGTTGCCTGGTCCTCTTGCCTTTTGATAGTGTTTTGAGCAATGCAGGACTAACCCTTCAATATGGATTAATTTACTTGGTTTATCTCTAAACGAAAGTTTCCCTGATGTTTTGTGTTTCCTTGTCGTCCAAATCTGGGAGACCCTGACATTGGGTGTTATATGCTGCTCCCTGGAGGTCACACCAAATATAGGAGAGATTTTCTCTCCTTCTCCCTACAGCATATACGCCCCCTGCAGGAATAATATAACACCCAATGTCAGGGTCTCCCAGATTTAAAGGGAACCAACCACCTCAGATGACGTGTATAAGCTGTTAATACATGTCCCTGGACCCTATGTACACCATTGCAGCTATGTTTTTGCTAAGAATATTGATAACCGCAAACCGAAATAAACAGTTTATAAACTTACATGATTTAGTACTTGAGGGCGTCTCCCTCGGGCTTTAGTACGAGAGGGCTGTGTGTTATGCAGCCTGAGTGGCTTTCCTCCCCCTCCCTCTCTGTTTGCAGGACGTCACTGAGAAGACGTGCACGGACGGGAGCTGCCTTGGGTGCCCGCCCACACCAAGATAATATCACGCCCTAATGTGACGTCCTGCAAACAGAGAGGGAGGGGGAGGAAAGCCACTCAGGCTGCATAACACACAGCCCTCTCGTACTAAAGCCCGAGGGAGACGCCCTCAAGTACTAAATCATGTAAGTTTATAAACTGTTTATTTCGGTTTGCTGTTATCAATATTCTTAGCAAAAACATAGCTGCAATGGTGTACATAGGGTCCAGGGACATGTATTAACAGCTTATACACGTCATCTGAGGTGGTTGGTTCCCTTTAAGGACTAAAGGAAAAAGAATTTACGGTAAGTAAACAAAATTCTCTTTTTTTTCTAATGTTTATTTTATAACTGAAATATAGAGTAATGTACTGAATAAACTGTGTCCTAACATATTGTAGTGTGTGCAAGTACTTCACGGCATATGTATCCAGGGTGTATATAATGATACAGACACACTGGACAGTCAGAGGGTGGGGGAACCACACGGACAGGCTTTCCATCTTTGTAAATGGGGAAGAAAGCGCACACATCAGAATCTGCAAAGAAATTATATGACTCGCCACTAACAATGATTTTACAAAGGTGCTTGTGACCTATACAGGGTGGTCCATTTATATGGATGCACGTAAATAAAATGGAAATGGTTGGTGATATCAACTTCCTGTTTGTGACACATTAGTATATGGGAGGGGGAAACTTTTCCAGATGAGTGGTGACCATGGTGACGATTTTGAAGTCGGCCATTTTGGTTCCAACTTAATTTTTTTTTCAATGGGAAGAGTTTCATGTGACACATCAGACTTATTGAGAATTTCATAAGAAAAACAATAGTGTGCTTGGTTTTAACATAACTTTATTATTTCATGAGTTATTTACAAGTTTGACCACTTATAAAATGTGTTCAAAGTGCTGCCCATTGTGTTGGATTGTCAATGCAACCCTCTTCTCCCACTTTTGACACACTGATGGCAACACCACAGAAGAAATGCCAGCACAGGCTTCCAGTATCCGTTGTTTCAGGTGCTGCACATCTCATATCTTCACAGTATAGACCATTACCTTCAGATGAATGAGGAGGCAAACTTTTTTGTGAATGGTGAAGTTAACAAAACCACCACTATTGGCCTAACACTAACCCACAGTGGATAGATCTCTCCAAGACTGTTAAAACACAAAAGTTGATGGAATAGTGTGGTATATGGGGTACAAAGATAGTGGGGCCATTCTTCATTAATGGAAACCTCAATGCCACTGGATATCTGAAATTGCTACATTATTCAGATATCCAGTGCCATTGAGGTTTCCATTAATGAAAATGGCCCCTCTATCTTTGTACCCCATATACCACACCATACCATCAATTTTTGTGTTCCAACAGTCTTGGAGGGATCTATCCACTGTGGGTTAGTGTTAGACCGATAGCTTTGGTTTTGTTTGTTAACTTCACCATTCACAAAAAGTTTGCCCCATCACTCATCTGAAGGCAATTGTCTATGCTGTGCAGATACGACATGTGCAGCATCTGAAATCTGAACAACGGACACTGGAAGCCAGTGCTAGCATTTCTTCTGTGGTGTTGCTATCAGTGTGTCAAGAGTGGGAGAAGAGGGTTGCCTTGACAATCCAACACGATGGGCAGCACTTTGAACACATTTTATAAGTGGTCATAAACTTGTAATAAACTAATGAAAGAATAAAGTTACGTTAACACCAAGCACACCATTGTTTTTCTGATTATATACTCAATGTTTGTGTCACATGACCCTCTTACCATTAAAAAAAAAAATAAATAAAGTTGGATCCAAAATGGCCGACTTCAAAATGGCCGGCATGGTCACCACCCGTCTGGAAAAGTTTTCCCCTTCCCAAATACTAATGTGCCACAAACAGGAAGTTGATATCACCAACCATTTCCATTTTATTTAGGTGCATCCATATAAGTGGCCCACCCTGTATTGTGATTACACGTGATAGTGAATGTTTTAATATGATCGAATCTGACGTATTGTGTAACATCTGCCTGTTTTTACAGCTTTAAAAAGATTAAACATGAAGTCTTGATTTCTTGTATGTTTTGACTTTAGGCGACCCATGATCAGGCAGTGGTGCTACAAAATGCCCTACAGAACATTCCTAATCCAACATCAGAATGTATGTTGAGAAATGTAGCGATACGCCTGGCACAGCAAATATCTGATGAAGTAAGCACTCATGCTTTTTGGGTTTAAAGACTAAACTCACCACTTAATGTTAGGCTATGGGTTGACCTAGATGGACTTAGTCTACCTTAAATCTTAAAAACTGTTACAATGTTAATATTTTAACTGTATGAATCTTACCCCTTTTTAGGCTTCTAAGTTCATCCCTGATATTTGTGTAATACGAGCAATACAAAAAGTAATCTGGGCATCTGGCTGTGGATCTGTTCAGTTGGTCTTTTCAGCCAATGAGGAAATAAGTAAAATTTATGAAAAGGTAAGAGCATGCTGTCCCAATCAATGTGTCATTTTATGGCAACTAATTTTTTTTTTTTTTTTTTTTTATAAAACAACCTTGCTGCTATTGTTGACTTAGGACTCAGGCTATCAAGAAAGTTTATGTGAAACCATGGTGTCTGACTAGAAACGAAGCCAGCGTAATCTGATCCTGCAGTCATACTAATGTGCAGATGTACATTATCACAACAAATAGTCCTGATCAAAGGGACTATGATTTTGGGATCTGATTTAACAGAAATTCATATTTTGTCAAGGACACATGGGTGGTTTATTGGTTTGTTCTGTTGCCCTTTAACCTTCCTAGCGTTATTCCCGAGCCTGACTCGGGGTTAACATTCACTACCAGAAGCGTTAACCCCGAGTCAGGCACGGGCTTACCCGCGTTCGCGGCAGATGCGGTGAGAAAACCGCATCTGCCGCACTTGCGCCGCACTTGCGGCGCGGTTGCGGTAATCTGCATAGCAACCAACCACCTCGGATGACCTCATACACTGTTAATATGTGCCCCTGCAGCCTAGTAAACCATTAGCAGCACTGTTGTTGTGTGAAAAGTGGCTGCAGTAGAAGTGAGATAATGATTTTATACACTTACATGCCTGCGTACTTGAGGGCGTCTCCCTGTGTGTGCTGGCACTTGTGGTCTGTGCTCATCATGTCTGCTCTCCCCTCCCTTATGCACGCCCCCTCTCAGCCTGCTATAGTGATGTGAGGCTGATTGCGTCATAAAGGGGCGGGGCTACCGGGATGCCACGATTTAGCCCCGCCCCTTTATGACGCAATCAGCCTCACACAGTATAGCAGGCTGAGAGGGGGCATGCATAAGGGAGGGGAGAGCAGACATGATGAGCACAGCCCACAAGTGCCAGCACACACAGGGAGACGCCCTCAAGTACGCAGGCATGTAAGTGTATAAAATCATTATCTCACTTCTACTGCAGCCACTTTTCACACAACAACAGTGCTGCTAATGGTTTACTAGGCTGCAGGGGCACATATTAACAGTGTATGAGGGTCATCCGAGGTGGTTGGTTGCTATGCAGATTACCGCAACCCCGCCGCAAGTGCGGCGCAAGTGCGGCAGCTATGCGGCAAGTGCGGCAGATGCGGTTTTTGTACCGCATCTGCCGCGAACGCGGGTAGCCCGCTTTTAGCAAAAAATTCTAGAACTAAACAGACCGCCAGGGAGGCTACGCATTATGATCATGGTTATTAAAATTATGAACATTTCTGCATTGTGATTTTTGGATTACTTTCATTGCACTCCATTATTTGCATGTGAACATTCACGTTACATTCTTATTTACCAGACGAACGCCGGTAATGAACCGGACCCAGAAGATGAGCAAGTTTGTTGCGAGGCACTGGAAGCGATGACCTTGTGTTTTGCTCTGATACCAACAGCCCTAGAAGCCCTCAGCAAAGAGAAAGCATGGCAAACTTTTATTATAGACTTGCTGTTACATTGTCAAAGCAAGTGAGTTGTTCTAGTCACAAACGTGTTTCTAGTATGTTGCAAAATGATTTTGAGCAACTGATCATGTCCTAATCGGAGCTAAAAGTAATGGCATATGTTACAAATGCAAGGGAGACTTGATCATATAACCATGTCTACTTCACATTTTCTACTTAATCGCCCTTTTCAGATTTACGATTGTTTAAAGATCAGTTTTCAAAACGTAGATTTTTTTGTAGTATTAATTGAATTAGAAAAAGTGTCAAAGCAAAACTAGGTTTCCTCTGCTTTGGAAATGTCTGGCCGGCCACTGCTTCTGGCATAATCGGCTGTTTGGCTGTGTTCTCTCTAAACCAAGCAGGTTACCTAAGATATTCTCCTGGAAAATTATTGGAATTAGGCTGCTTTCACATCAGCGGTTTTCGCTGATCGCGGCAGTTGCGGTGAAAAAAACGCAACTGCCGCGATTACCGCATAACGGCTGCAGTTGCGGTTCACTTGCGGCAAGCCCCATACAATGTCTCTGGGGCTTGCGGAAGTTGCGGTACAGTTGCCGTTTCGGCACTTGCGGCAGGTGTGGCAGCGGAAAAAAATGCGGCATACCGCTTTTTTTTTTTTTTTTTTCGCAGCCGCACCTGCCACAAGTGCCAAAACCGCACCTGCCGCACACTTACCACAAGCCCCATAGACATTGTATGGGGTTTGCCGCAAGTGCAGCCATTATGCGGTAATCGCGGCAGTTGCGGTTTTTTCATCGCAACTGCCGCCATCAGCGAAAACCGCTGATGTGAAAGGGGCCTTACAAATTATTATTTTTTTTTTATTATTTTTTTTTTGATATACACAACTTATTTCCTTTTTGTGTATTGGAAGAACATAATAACAACAGCTAAAAATACAAATTAAACATAGTTTCACGCACAGAATGGGCCCAACAAATTTATTGACACCCTCAACTTAATATTTGGTTGCACACCCTTTTGGAATAACTAACTGCAATCGATCACTTCATATAACAATCAACAAGCTTCTTGCACCTCTCAACTGAAATTTTGGACCAGTCTTCTGTTGAAAACTGCTCCAGGTCTCTCTTATTTGAAGGATGCCTTCTCCCAATAACAATTGTAAGATATCCGCAGGTGTTCAATGGGATTCAGATCTGGACTCATTGCTGCCACTTCAGAGCTCGGCAGGGCTTTGTTTGCTTTCATTTCTGGGTCCTCCTTCTTTGTGGTCCTTGTCCTGCTGAAAGACACAGGACTCAAACCCAGCTTTCTGACAATGGGCACTACAATGCTAACCAAAATCCTTTTGGTTACCTTCAGATTTCATGATGCCTTGCACACAGTCAAGGCACTTAATGCCAAGGTAGAAAACAGTCCCAAAACATCTTTGTACCTCCATCATATTTTACTGTAGGTATTGTGTTGTCTTCTTTATAGGTATCATTCTGATTTTGGTAAACAGAATGATGCGGTTTACCAAAAAGCTCTGTCTTGTCTCATCTGTTGACAAGACACTTTTCTAGAAGAATTATTGCTTACTCTCATACTTTTTTGCATCCTGAGCCTGCAGGACAGATTTTAATTCTTTAACACTTGATTGGGGCTGCTTATCCACCACTTGCCTTATCCTGCATTGCAATCTTTCATAAGGTTTTCTATACCGTCCACTTCCATGGAGAATAGCTACAGTGCTATGGGTTATAAACATCATGAATCATGTTGCATATCACAGAGAAATACAAAACATCCAGATCTCTGAAATTGATATTTTCTCACCATCCCCCCCCACCCTAAAGATTTTGGTTCCCAAATCCTCACAGTTCTCTTCTCCTATTTCTGTTCTTCACACTCAATGCGCAGACTGAATCAATTTCTCCCCTTTTTATCTGGTTCCAGGTGTGATTCTCATGTTGCCCATGCCTGTTACTCGCCACCCGTGAGTTTGAAAGAGCATCACATGCTGGACATTTGTTTACCCACTAATTTGGAAAGGTGGCAACAATATTTTTCAGCCCATTTTGGGGGTTGTGTGTGAAATTATGTCCAAATTGCCTTACCTTTCTGTTCTGCTTTTTTTTTTTTTTTTTTTTTTTTTTATTTTCTTGCTCCAATACACACAAATGAAATAAATGTGTGTGACAAAATGTGTAATTGCAGTAATGTTCTTGGTAAAAAGTTCATTTTATGGAACAGTTTCAAGGGTGTCAAAACTTTTGGCCATGTCTGGTCTATCTTTCATGAATATCACACCGTTGAGGTCACTTTCTTACATATTTTCTCATCTATATGACAAATTGAAGACTCTCTCCTAGTTAATCTTCAAACTAGAAAATGAACTTTGTGTAGGAAAAAAAGAGAGAAATAATCATTAGAGACATATCTAACAATTATCTGTAACTAAGAAAAATAGATTCAAAGCACACAATATACTTTTGTACATGTTTAAAAGGCGGAGATTATTTATTATTCATTTTATCTAAATTTTTTTAGATGCCTCAAAAATGTTTTCTTCTGCCCTGTAACTTTATGTAACAGGTGAATATTCTGTTTTGTTTCCCAGACTTGTGAGACAAATGGCACAGGAGCAGTTCTTTCTTATGGCCACGAGGTGCTGCATGGGGCACAGGCCCCTCATTTTCTTCATCACTCTGCTCTTTACAGTATTAGGGGTAAGCCATTTGTTATTTATTTGTGACTTTTTGATTTTAAAAGGAATCTGTTAAAGTTTACTCTGATGGCAGCATATTCCCTGATTACAGGGATGTGTCACTTATTAGGCTGTATTGGAGTTCACCACAGCCTGACAAGATAGACTGACTGCTCTGGTTATAAGAATCTGTGTAACCGCCAGCACCACTGATTAGCAGCTTGATGACACTTCAGTGTAAGACTACACTCACACACAGCATTTTGGCGGCCTTTTGTGAGGCTCCACAAGATGCAGTTTTGGTCTGCGTGACAAAACCAGTGTACACCTGGATCAGTGGCACTCCGGGTAGATTTATAATGGGCTAAATGTAATCTGGATCCATTGGACTCCAGATCCCCCTGGATCCGAGTTTTAGAATTATGCCTGCCCAGAACACAGTTCTAAATGGCACATCGCCTGGGGGGCGTGTTGTTTGTCCCAGGATCTGGCGGAAATAGGTAAGCACCCAGAAGCACCTGTATGCTCCTATGCTGGCATTATCACTGATCCGGGAGGCCGGATCAGTGATAATACTGGTTCGGGTGCATCAGTTTGTGCACTTGCGGGGGAAATCCAGGGATGAAGGCTTTACCTGCATCTCTCTGCATCAAAAAAAAAAGTAGTGTGAAACCCAGCCTAAGGCATAAATGTATTTTTTATGTTTCACTTACAGAGTACTGCGAGAGAACGAGCCAAACACTCTGGGGATTATTTCACCCTTCTGAGGCACCTTTTAAATTATGCTTACAATAGCAACATTAACATCCCCAATGCAGAAGTTCTCCTAAACAATGAAATCGATTGGCTTAAAAGGATAAGGGTAAGTTCTTTAGGTATTTGCATCTTGTTCACAATTCATAGGCTCAGGTTCATTCTTCGTCTTCTTTTTTTATGTAAAAGGTCAATATAAATGACAGTTAACTTTTTTTTATAGGATGATGTGAAGAGAACAGGTGAGACCGGTATTGAGGAAACCATTCTGGAGGGTCATCTGGGAGTAACAAAAGAATTGCTGGCGTTCCAAACACCTGAAAAGAAGTATCACATTGGCTGCGAGAAAGGAGGTGCTAATCTTATTAAGGTATTTAGTTTTTTCTTAAAGACCCCCTTTTTACTGCACATTCTTGCTGTGTTCCTGTTGTCTTGTGTGTGTGGCTTTTTCTGACCAATTCAAAGTTGATAATTTCCTTGTAGCCTGTTACTTATACTGCTTATACTATGGAATACTGCATTCCACGTTCTCTCACATAGCACTGTTGTGGTTTCAAACTGCTGCAACATCACAAAAGTCTCAAAACAATAACTGGTCATGTACTTGCTGGCATTGAACAGAATATAGAAAAATACAAAAGTCTGGGAACCCACCAGAAATCCATGCCTATGGCCTTTCTTCACTGACCAAATGCAAACCAACCTGAAGTAGTAACAGGGCCTGAATGATGTCAATGGCTTCTGAGTTTGATACTGTTAAGGTCCAGTCTCACATAACGACGCATCAGCGATCCCGATAACGATGTGCAGAGATCGCTGGTGCGTAGTTTACACATCACTGGTAAGATGTCAAACAGGCAACTTACCAGCGATGTGAAAAACGACACACTAGCGATCCAGAATCATACTGAGGTCGTTGTGAATTTTCTCTCCATAGCGTATCATTGAGATCGTTGCTCATTATCTTTTTCAAACACAATGATGTAGCGTTCCCAGCGGGAGCACAACGGCGCAGGAATGACCCAGAGCAGTGTGTAACAATCAACGATCTCACAGCAGGAGCCAGATTGTTGGTGCGTGTCACACAAAACGACATCGCTGTTGCGTCACAAATTTCGTGACGCAACAGCGATCTCGTTAGCGATCTCTTTGTGTGTGACATGGCCATTAGGGTCCCTGAACTATGGATTTAGACTTAAACTGGAAGAGATATCCACACCTGAGCCTGCTCCGTACACATGCACTAGGTGTGTGACCAGCACATAGGTCACTTTGTTGCTAGTTGCAGTGAGTGACACCAGTAACACCCTCAAATGAAGCATCACGTGGGCAGCACTGGTATCACTGCTTCAAGCACCGCCCTCAAATGAAGTGTTGTAAGGGGGCGGTGCTAGAAGTAATGAGTGACACCAGCGCCGCTCCTGATGACTTTGTTTGAAGTCCGTGCTAGAGGATGTGGGACAGTGTCACTCACTGCATGTACCACCGCTCCCAGCTGATGTCTTTCACAGAAGCAACAGAGAGTAGTATCATGCTGCCACTCCACTAAACATAGCCACAGTGTCCTTTGCCCATAATCTAGGAGAGGGGTGGGGAACCTCACACGCATGGGTTGCATGTGGCCATTAATGACCTCTTCTGTGGTTTCCGGGCAAATTACTGGATCTGCAGTGCTTAGACTGGCAGCCTCGTTTTGCTGACTGTCTGGCCTTTAAATCCAGCTCTCCTGTGATCTCTATTTCTCAGCCTCCCATAGTGACCTATATGCAGCCAGCCTCTCCTGTGATCTCTATGGCCTTACAAACCTGGAAAAGCAGTTGAGAAGCAACATGATTAATATCACCTCAGGTGGCTCAGGGGCGGCATGGTGGCTCAAGTGGTTAGCACTGCAGCCTTTGCAGCGTTGAGGTCCTGAGGTCCAGGGTTCAATTCCCACCAAGGACAACATCTGCAAGGAGTTTGTATGCTCTTCCCATGTTTGCGTGGATTTCCTCCGGGCACTCCGGTTTCCTCCCATATTGCAAAGACATACTGATAGGATTGTGAGCTCCAAGAGACAGCATTACTGATGTAAAGTGCTATGGAATTAATAGCGCTATATATATGAATAAATATATTAATATTATCACCTATCATCACAGCCACGCCAAAACGATGCAGCCCCAGCCACCACAGTAGTAG
This sequence comes from Allobates femoralis, assembly GCA_033576535.1. Classification (NCBI taxonomy): domain Eukaryota; kingdom Metazoa; phylum Chordata; class Amphibia; order Anura; family Aromobatidae; genus Allobates; species Allobates femoralis. Next base: position 172,819,721 of record JARQOC010000002.1, read on the forward strand.
TGGGTGTGTAGTGAAATATGTATCTCAGGGACTGCACAAGCTAGGTTCCCAGTCACCCTGACTCTAGTCTTGCCAGGGGGCATCCTGCCAGCATGGCAATAAATTCACACATATAGGGAGCCTCAAAGAGTAAGAGAATTGATGAGAGAGAAGCCATCTCAAATAGTTAACTTCAAAAAGACCCACAGATCAGAAGAGCTAGTCAGAAGCCAAAGAACATTTTAAAACATAATATATGCATGGCTAAATTAGTGAGTGTCCAATCATAGACCCAGAATTAGATTATTAAAATGGAAGGCTGGTCTAGAAATCTGACCCACCCCACCCTCCAGTCTGACACTATAACTGGATGCTCTCGGCCAAGGCAAAGTGTCACAGAGATGGGTCAGCCAAGCTGCTGTGTTAATCAGTCCATAGATCTCTGCGCTCCCCATTGGGCAACACAAGTCAAAGTTTAGGTTTTTGTAAGTTAATCCTTTTTATTTCATTGTTTGCATCTGTGTATGTAATTTTATTATTTCTATTGTTATACCTTCTGGTAAGCACTGTACTTTTTATATTAAAACTTAAAACTTTAGTAAGTCTGAACCTTGTATACTCTAAAGAATTCACAGCCCTAGAAAGGTGTGATTTTGAAGATTGTCTGATAAGGCTTAGTTTAGGGGAACTTATCCCTCCCCCAATCCGGTGAGTGGTGGCAGCATGTGTGAAGCGTGGTGAGCAGTCTGAGACGGGGTGTGGTTGATGCTCCCTTTCAGCATAGGACAGAGGTCGAGTGCTGGATTGAGAGGAGATAGATTAACCCTTGCAGGCGCAACCCCAAGTCACGTGCTGAGAAGTAAGTAAGTGACAGGGTGGGTTGATTGCTTAACCAAATATAACATTGTAGTTTTCAAGCTGATTTTGTACGGTATTTGAAGGATGGTAGAAATTTCCAAATTGCCCTTGGCAGACCTCATCAGAGAGGGGTGGCGATGGAAGGAACTAGTAAGGAAGTGCATCTCTGCGCCCTAGTGATGTCCTGTTCCAGGAGAGGCGATGGTCGCTGCAACTCCAGCCTCCCATGATGTCATGTTGGGGACTCCTCCAAACAAAACTTCATGGGAAGTGCAGTAAAAAAAAAAAAAACTCCTTTAGGGTATGTGCCCACAGGACATTTTTCCTTCGTTTTTGCTGTGGTTTCTGCATGCAGTTTACCATTGGTTTTATGGTAATGTATGCTAATTTGTTCCTGCGGTTTTGATTCCCAGCAAAGCCAGTGCGTTTCACAGAAACGCTGTACCCACACGTTTGTTTTGCAAGTGTCAAGAACTGTCAAAACCCTGCGGTTTTGGTGCGGATGGGAGAGAATTGATATGTTCTATTTTTCCTGAGTTTTTGCTGCAGTCATTGGCAAAAACGCAGCGCAAAAAATGCAGGACCTGAACACAGCAAATCTCCTGGCCAAGGACTCTAGGATCCTTGAAAGCGGATCAGGTTTTGCTGCGTTCAGGACTGCTTAAAAAACGTCCTGTGGGCACATTGCCTTATAAATTGGCTAGATAGCGGAGAAGTGTAGTGAACTGTATAATAAAGATAATTACAAAAGTAGTTAGAAGTGAAGTGTAGATGGAAAATACATTTCTCTAGTCCCCTTCCACGACAGCATAGGAGGTAGCCTCGCCACGCCCCAATGGGGACAGGAACACAAGAGAGGTTAAAAGGCCCCTCCCACCTCCCATTAGCCAGTGTCTTTCCTGTCCCCATGGGGCATGGAGAGGTTTTTGTGTTCTCCTATGCTGTGGGGCCGGCGACTGCTGCATACCTGGATATGATGTTAGCCGGGCAGTGTTGGTCGGTGCTGTGGCTCCCCTCCTCCTACTGCTCCTGCCGCGGGCTTTGTGCTTGTTTTTTGCGGCAGGACCGTCCTCCACTTCTCCGGATCCTCTGCGGAGGTGATGCGGGGTGGGGGAGCCCCGCCGGCGGCCTCTTGTTGTGCCCTGGGCCCGCCGGCTTCCCCCCTGCGCGCGCGCTGTCGCGCCGGCCGGATGTGTTGTCGGCGGACGTCGCTTCCGGTTCCTGTGCTCCCCGATGACGGCGGTTCCGGCGGTCGGAGCCGGAATGACAGCGTGCAGAGCACGCCGGGCGATGCTGTGGCCTGCTCCAGACCCTGCAGGGTGGGATGGGGGGGCACAATGATTGGAGCAGTGGGGCAGGCTTAAGTCATTTAAGCTGCCCTGAAATCAGCAGTTCAGGTGAGCACCTCTATTGCAGGATGGCTGATCCAGCTGCTGAGACCAGCTCTACCCCAGCCACAGTGAGTCTGTGCCACGGGGGGGGGGGGGGTCTGTATGCCTGTCTGCAGGCAGATTCTTATGGCGCCCTCTCTATATTTTTACAGGGAGGGAAGCCAGCTGTTAAAAAGCCCGGTGGGAAGCGTTGCCCGGTCTGCAATAAGAAGTTTTCTTCCCCCTGGGATAAAAAACGATGCCAGGAGTGTACGGATCATGTGGTTCGGGCTGAACACCCCTCCTTAGTGGAGGAATTGCGCTCCATGGTGAAGCATGAGATTCAGGCCTCTTTGGCTTCCCTGCCTACGGCTGCTCCCACCCCGGTCCCGACTCCTCCGTCTCCAAAAAAGAGGAGACTGCAGCAGGACCCGTCTGACTTTGAAGGCCAGTTAGACTCGGGCTCGGATAATTGGGATGATGGTTCTTCCTCCAGGCCACCTGACTCTAGCAGATTTCTGTTCTCCTCAGAGGATTTGGCTGAGCTTATTAGTGCAGTCCGTAGCACTATGGGTTTGGAGAAGGAGCCGGTCCTCCACTCTGTCCAGGATTCTATGTTTTCTGGGCTTCGTCCGGTCAAGCCGGTGGGATTTCCTGTCCATCCTAACATTCAGGATCTCATTGTTCAGGAGTGGGAGTTTCCTGAGAAGAGGGTTAAAGGCGGTTTGAGGAATAGGTTTCCCCTGGAGGACACCCCATTTTCTTGGGATGTCCCCAAGGTGGATGTCCAGGTCACTCGGGTGGCTAAAAAGACTGCCCTCCCTTTCGAGGATACGTCCCAGCTGAAGGATCAGATGGATAGGAAAATTGAGGGGCTGATGAAGCGCTCGTGGAAGCATCATCTACCTTACAGGCAAATATCGCTTCCACCTGTGTTTCCCGTTCAATCCTCAGGTGGCTAGATCAGCTTGAGTGCCATATCTCCCAGGGTGGAGGAGCATCTAGAATCCTTGCCTTTACTGAAAAAGGCTTCTGGATTTTTGGCTGACGCCTCGGCGGAATCCGTACACATGGCTGCCCGTACATCCGTAGTCTCCAATTCAGCTCGGCGGGCTCTATGGTTAAAGATGTGGGCGGGGGATTCCACATCTAAAATGCGCCTTTGTTCCATTCCCTTTAAGGGGGATTTGGTTTTTGAGCCTGCCTTGGAAAAGGCCTCCGATAAGAAGGCGCTTCCTGAACACCGTATGGGGAAAAAATCTTTTTTTTCGTCCCCAGATGCCTCAGGCCTCCCAGCCCAGAGGTAAGGGGAAGGGGGGTCGTTGGGCCTACCCGAAAGGTAGAGGGAGGAACATCTTCGTTCCTCCCCAACAGCATCCTCAACAGGACAAACAGTGACTCGGTGCGGGTGGGGGGACGGCTATCTGCCTTTCTCCCCCGCTGGCGCGATATTACCAACTGCCAGTGGGTGCTCAACATCTTGGCGGAAGGTCTCTTGATAGTTTGTGTCTCCTCCCCCTCCAGGTCTTCGGGTCACTACCCTGCCCTCACAGGGATCTCAGGATCTCCTGTTTTCCAGCCTGCTGGACCTGTTGGCTTCCAATGTCATCTCCAGAGTTCCGGAGTCGGAATGCGTCAGCTGACATTACTCCCGGCTCTTCATGGTGAAGAAGCCTTCGGGGGCTTCTCTGATTATAATCAATCTGAAGCAGCTCAACCGTTATGTTCGCTACCGAAGATTCAAAATGGAGTCTATCAGGTCAGTGATCCCCTTGATAGGGCCCCACTTCCAGATGGCCACCATAGATTTGAAGGATGCGTATTTCCATGTGCCGATTCATCCTCGGCACAGGAAATACCTACGGTTTGCGGTGTCTTACCAGGGGGAAATCCACCTCTTCCAGTTCGATGTTCTACCTTTCGGCATCTCCTCTGCTCCTCGGATTTTTACCAAAATCATGGGAGAGGTGGTGGCCTTCCTAAGGTTAGAGAATGTCTGATACCTTATTTGGACGACCTCCTTCTGGTCGCGCCTTCGGCGGAGGTCCTCAGGTCGGACATGGACAGGGTATTGTGTGTACTTCAGTTGTTGGGGTGGCTCCCAAATCTACTGAAGTCTCAGCTTCTCCCCTCCTCAGTCAGGAGATTCCTGGCATTGCTTCTGGACTCGGACCGACAAATGTCTTTTCTTCCGGAAGATCACAAGACGTCCCTTACGTCGAGCATCTCTTCCCTGAGAGCTCAACGTTCCCCGACTCTCCGGAGTCCATGTCGGTCCTGGGGTCTATGACGGCATGCATCCCTTCAGTCATGTGGGCCCAGGCGCATTCCAGGTGCCTTCAGGACCACATTCTGTTGCATTGGAATCGTCTCCCCTCCTCCCTCAACAAGAGAGTTTGCTTGTCGGGGAGGGTAGTGTCCTCCCTCAGGTGGTGGTTGTCCCCTGTGAATCTGGCCAACGGAGTCTCTTGGTCTCAGACTCCTCTGGTTACTGTGACAACGGATGCCAGCCAGCGGGGCTGGGGGGCGGTGGTATCGGGGTCCTCTGATAAGCTCTCGGTCCTCCAACTTCCGCGAACTCAAAGCGGTAGAAGAAGCTCTTCTGGCTGCGCAAGATCTGGTCTGGGGGTCACATGTGTTGGTGTATTCGGACAATGTGACCACGGTGGCCCATCTTCGTCATCAAGCAGCACCCGGTTTCACGCCCTGAAAGTGATCTCCAGCCGCATCTTCCTCTGGGCCGAGAGGTCTCTACTGTCTCTCTCGGCAGTCCATCTCAAGGGAGACTTGAACTCTCAGGCGGATTATTTAAGCCGCAATGATCTCCATCCAGGGGAGTGGAGTCTTGACCAGGCATGTTTTTGCAGCCTGGTGGCGCGCTGGGGAGTCCCGGAGGTGGATTTATTCGCCTCAGGACTCAATTGCAAGGTAGGAACATTCTTCTCCCTCAACTCCAAGGACGGGGCAATCGGGGTGGATGCCTTCTCCCACGCTTGGCCGTTTCATCTGGCCTACGCATTTCCTCCGTTCCCTCTACTAGCTCGGGCTCTGAGGAAGATCAGGGACGTGAGGGTTCCTACTATCCTAATTGCCCCTCTCTGGCCAAAGAGAAGCTGGTTCAATCTGGTCAGGTCTCTCCAGGTGGACGGTCCTGTGCGTCTGGGGGGAGACCCGAGCCTCCTCTCACAAGGTCTGTTCTTCCATCCTGCTCCGCAACGCCTCTGTTTGGCTGCCTGGCTTCTGAGGCCCGAGTGCTGAAAGGCCAGGGCCTTTCCGATCAAGTTATCGCAACCTTGTAAGATTGCAAGATTGCCGTAAGCCGGTCACTAATTCCATCTACAATAAGATTTGGAAGTTCTCCTCCTGGTGTGGGGCCCGGGTTCCTGACCCTTTTGCTCCGAATATTTCTCAGATTTTGGACTTCTTGCAGCAGGGTTGGATCTGGGACTTAAACCTAGCACCCTTAAGGTCCAAGTTGCAGCCCTGAGTTCTGTGTTTGATGTGAGACTGGCTGATCATCGTTGGGTCAAACGATTCATGGTGGCGGCTTCAAGACGGTGTCCCTGTCTGAGGAGTGTCTCCCCCTTGTGGGATCTGAATATTGTGCTTACGGGCCTGACTCGTTCTCCTTATGAGCCTCTGACGGATTGCTCCATGAGGTCCTTGTCTCACAAACTCGCTTTCCTGGTGGCTATTACTTTAGCGAGGAGAATTGGTGAACTTCAGGCTTTGTCCATACGTGAGCCCTATCTGACGGTGCGGGATGACAGCATTGTTTTTCAGTTGGATCCGTCCTTTTTGCCGAAAGTGGTGTCGGAGTTCCATCGATCTCAGTCAATCGTTCTACCATCCTTCTGTCAACATCCTAGATCTGCGAAGGAGGTGGAGTTTCACTCTCTGGATGTCCGTCGCCTGGTGTTGCACTACCTAGAGGTCACGGCTCCCTGGCGTATCGACCAGAATTTGTTCATTCAGCATTTTGGTCGCAACAAGGGCCGGAAGGTGGCTAAATGCACTATCGCCAATTGGATAAAGAAGGCCATCACAGATGCCTATCTCGGTCAGGGCCTCTCGGCTCCTACTGGTTTTACGGCCCATTCTACCCGGGCCACTTCGATCTCCTGGGCTGAGCGTGCTGGGGCTTCTCCGGAGCAGCTCTGCAAAGCGGCTACATGGTCTTCACTACATACCTTCACCCAACACTATTGGTTGGATGTGATGGCTGGCAGGGACTTGGCCTTTGGCCGGAAGGTCCTGCAAGCTGTTGTCCCTCCCTAGGTAAGGATTCGTGGGCATTCCTCCTATGCTGTCGTGGAAGGTGACTAGAGAAAATAGAATTATTCTTACCGTTAATTCGGTTTCTAGGAAACCTTCCACGACAGCACTTATTTCCCTCCCTAATTTCCTGGTTTATGGATTTTATGCTTGTTTCTTATGCGTTCTGGGTTCGTTGTAAGACACTGGCTAATGGGAGGTGGGAGGGGCCTTTTAACCTCTCTTGTGTTCCTGTCCCCATTAGAGCGTGGCAAGGCTACCTCCTATGCTGTCGTGGAAGGTTTCCTAGAAACCGAATTAACGGTAAGAATAATTATATTTTCAGGTGTCGAACCAACCCTTTAATGTCCATGCAGCTTTGCAAAAAAAAATACCATCATGAACAATAACTATGATCAATAACCAATCCATTGACATTTTCTCGTACTGTATTTGAAAGCCACAACACTTTTTATGATCTGGTTGCTGCTTCTTGACACCCATCCTAAAGAGTTTTCCAACACAGAAATACTGCACAGTGATTAGCCTGCTTCCCTCTCGCTTTATACGGTTACTAGTGGAGATCACATGAGGTCACAGTAAGGAGAAAGGCCAGAACATGTTAGCTCCCTCTTCTGTCAGACAGTGGGTATTACAAAAAAATCTAATTACCGAAGAAGCTGAAAAATACATAAATATCTTAAAAAAAAAAAAAAAAAAATTTGCATGTGATTACTTTTTCAAATTAAACCGTGATCTGTTCTCTTTAAATGTTTTCATTGCAAGTTAAACAATTAGTTTATAACTAAAACAAGAAATAATACCAGACTTCATTGTTAGTTATTTTATCAGTGTAACTTTTTTTGTCCATTTTAGCTTCCTTACTCCTGTTCTGGTCATTTCCATTGCTACGACCAGGGGCACCTCTCATCTTATTTATGGGACCATAGAGCTGCACAAGAGCCGCACATTATCCTAGGAGTGTTGTGTGCAATCTGCTTCTGCCAAATCCTGATCTCTTATCTGTCTACGCAGACCTAAGAGAGACTACTCCCTAAATCCAACATCCAATAATATCTATATCAGATCTTGTATTTCCTCTCTTGCATATGGTTAAAAGCACTCACAGTATGTAATTATAGCCTTTGTCAAGGTCTTTTATGATCTGTTCTACGCAAGATAATGTTTTGGTTAATCTCTTGTTCTGTTCGTATTTTAGGAGCTGATTGATGACTTCATATTCCCAGCATCCAATGTTTACTTGCAATATATGAAGACTGGCGAGCTTCCGGCTGAACAAGCTATTCCAGTGTGCAGTTCCCCAGCCACAATAAATGCAGGCTTTGAATTGTTGGTTGCATTAGCTGTGGGATGTGTTCGTAATCTCAGACAGATTGTAGATACATTGAATGAAATGTATTACACAGGTATTGTATGTCAACATTTTATTTGATTATGTATTTGTTTTTTATCCTTGTTTTTAAACGTTTTTTTTTACTCACAATTTACACTAGCTTTTTCACAATTTAAAAAGTTTACACCTATTAAGCAGCAATTCTTAGCCAGTAGTGTATACGCTTTTCCATTTGCAGCTACTATTGTGCTACACTAACTCATTTATGTACAATACTCCAGCAGTTTCTTCTTTTATTGCACCACTAGTGGGGTGCTTTAAATCTAAGTCCCCTGTCTGCGGTGTTCTGGTCTCCTTCCGGCGGCTTCTTTTGTCTCTTCCGTTCCTGTCTGTCTCCTGTGTTTTGTGACCTGTTGGCAGCTTCAGTGTTTGCTGGAGCGCACCGGAGGTCACAGCTCAATACAGCTCTATGGGAGCCTTATTCAGGCTCTTATATCACAAGCTCCCAATGCATCTTTATAAATTGGAGCCAGTCAAACATTGGTCACAAGTTGACACCATGGGAAATGGAGCTGCGTCTGTAAAAGGGGAAGCTGCTGGAAAGCGAGTAATTGACAGGGCGCAGGGAACTTGGACTTAAAGCACACCTCGAATGCTGAATTTTCCCACTGGAGTGGTGCTTTAAATGGAATCATACTGACCATACATAAGAAATCTCTGATGGCTATTTTGTGAATGGAACTTCTGTCATGTTTTGTCATCATGGAAGTCATTGTCAGAAGGTAAAAGAATAATGTCTCCACTGAATCTCTGCTATGATCTGTGCTTCCATCAGTGATGCAGTTTTGTCTTCCAGTCTGGCTGCAGTCAGGTGCTGTAAATGAATAGCCAAACAATCCAAAAAGGCAGAACTCTTAAACCTCTTTCATGGTTTGTCTTGTCACTCTTTGCAAAGTCTTGTCTACTTTTTCTTGGCACAAAAAATGGTTGAGATTGACCTTTTTAGCCACCCCAAATTTCTAGTGTTTGACCGGCCTATACGGAATTTTATGCAACATGAATTTGGTAGAAGTCTAAGATTTTATGATATTTTAGTGATTGAAAAGTAGGTAAGCATTATAAATACAGGTGATGGAGTAAGCGCCTCTGTTAAAAAGTGTTTCAGCAAGCAGCCTGTTTGAAAAAAAAACGAAAAAAAAACAAAACACACACTTTGTTTCCACTATCTGCTAGTCTCAAATGAAATAGTTTATTTGTGCGTTTGATTCCTTATTTTAGGTGGAAACGTGTGTAATCCTGCTTTTAGATTACATTATTTTACATTAAAATCCTGAAAATGTCACTTTTCTCCACTATTTAGGTTGTGAAGCACTTACAGAATGGGAATATCTTCCACCAGTCGGACCGCGACCACCCAAGGGCTTTGTTGGACTGAAAAACGCTGGTGCTACCTGTTATATGAACTCTGTGATCCAGCAGTTGTATATGATACCTGCAATCCGAAATGGAATTCTTGCTATTGAAGGCACTGGCAGTGATGTTGATGATGACATGTCTGGGGATGAAAAACAAGATAATGAGGTGACACCACCACTCTTGTTTCACCATGATAATAGAGAATTTGTTGTTTGAAGGCTTTTTCCTCATTTTATATTTACCACCTCCTAGTGTTCATCCATGATCACTAGAATGGTTGTCCCTATCCCTCCCTTTAGAGTTACAGCAGTCGAGCATGCATGGGTGCAGTCTGTTCTGTCAATGGTATCACACCTCACCTTAGCTCTTCTGGTACATGTGCTTTACAGAAAAATCACTTAACCATTTTAAGCAATGTTCTTTTTCACATTTATTTTTTTGCCTACAGATTGTCCGCTAAGAAAAAAAAAAATGAAGCCATGTCTTATTTTGATCTGTGTTGCAGAATAAATTTGTCAATGCAAGTCAAAGGCAGGGGGAGAACATATGCCACACATGTCTTCAGTTTGCTGTTCATTTTATTACTATTCAATGGATTAAAAAAGCAGAGATTTTTGTTGTATAAAGCAAAATAAATCCATTTTCTCCTTCGCCTCATCGGGGACAAAGACCGTGTGTGTTATGCTGCTGTCCACTAGGAGGTGACACTAAGGCTGGCTTCACACTGCACTTTTTCAATGATCAGTGTCCATCCAGTTTGTGTGCCGGAACCAGGAGAGGAACTTGCAGAGAAAAACTATAATTGAAAGATTGACACCTGTTCTGAGTTTTGGAGATACTCCTGGTTTTGGCACACAAACTGGATGGACACTGATCAGTGAAAAAACTGCAGTGTGAAGCCAGCCTTAGTAGAATCTGAAAAATACTGAGTGGCTCCTCCTCTGCAGTATACACCCCTCTGGGTGGCACCAGCCTAACTAGTTTTTGCTTAGTGTCATTAGGAGGCAGACATCTATCCATCAATTCTCTCCTAGAATATTTTTTTTTTTTTTTATTACTGCAAGCAAAAATATTTCTACTGAGGAAAAGTAATGTTAAAGACTATCCATCCTCCCCAGATCCCACAGTTGGGAACCTGGGTTGAAGTCGAGGACAAAACGTTTGCCACGGCATAATCCTTCCCCAGACCTCACAGTTGGGACTCTGGGTTGAAGTTGATACACATATGCCTCAGATCCTCCACAGACCCCACAGTTGGGACTCTGGGTTGCAGTTGAAATACATGGGCCTCTCCGATCTTGCCCAGACCCCACAGTTGGGATTCTGGGCTGACAGGACCGGACAATGCGACGGCAGTGGCGTACATAAATCGCCAGGGAGGAACTCTGAGCCGATCAGCCATGGCGGAAGTGACTCAAATCCTCCAATGGGCCGAGCTACACATTCCCGCAATTTCAGCAATCCACATTCCAGGCGTGGACAACTGGGCGGCCGACTATCTCAATCGCGGGGGGTTGGACCAAGGAAAGTGGTCCCTGAACCCAGAGGTATTCTACGAAATTTGCCTCAGATGGGGCTTCCCAGACGTAGACCTGATGGCCTCAAATAATGAGTTTAAGTGTGTGCACATTTGCAGACATCAAAAATGTCTTCTCGGCAGGAAAAATGTTTAAGTCAACATGGGTTTTTTTGCCCCCTTTTTTGTGATAAACTTTCCTAGTTCAGTTTGACAAGCATGCCTTATAAGTGGTCGTTTATTTCATATGGCAGAAGACAAACAGCCTGTCGGAAAATTGTTTGGAATCTGTCAGAATTTTGAATTCCAGGTCTCAAATCTCCGTATGATTCTTGCAGTGCAGCAGCTTTTTTTTTTGTTTGTTTGCTTTTTTGTGAAGTCTTGTGTCTGCTAGGTTCACACGAGCATGTATCACTGTCTGTATATGGACTGAAAAGTCTGAACTAAATGCCAGTCTCCCAACCTGAACTTGAAGCTTTATAGACCTATATGATGCCATAATGGGCATTTTGGTCTATATATCTGTCCATATGCTTGTGTGAACCCGGCATATACCAGACTCTCCACTCGTATGTGAAATGTCTGAGCTTAAAAACAACCTAATTCATTCAGTAAAGTGTTTTTTTGTTTTTATGTAATGAAGAGTGACGGTGTATGAATCGCTATTGTGGTTTATGTTAAATTTGGTCATATAACAAACCTTTGAGAGTGGAAACACACTAAATAAACTTTGTCTTGACAGAGTAATGTAGACTCCCGGGCGGATGATGTCTTTGGTTACCCTCACCAGTATGAAGATAAGCCCTCATTGAGTAAAACGGAGGACAGGAAAGAGTACAATATTGGCGTATTGAGACATCTGCAAGTTATATTTGGCCACTTGGCAGCATCAAGGTTACAATACTATGTCCCGAGAGGTTTCTGGAAACAATTTAGGTTGGCTACAATTTTCTGTTAAACATGTTAATCTGTAACCTGCGTTTTTCCTACCAACTTTGCCTTTCTATCTTTCTGTTCTTCACAATAGATTTTTATTTGACCTTATGTGCAAAAATAATATTTATATAGGTTTCTTCCTCTGTGTATATTCAGAATGACTTATTGTTTAAATGTTAAATGTACTCTTTAAATTGTGGCTGTAGCTTTTAAAAATTTTCATTCAGTCTATGTAAAATAATAAGTCTCCTTGCAATTTTTGACCACTAAATCAGAATATACCATGTGCTTTTTTTTTTTTTTTTTTTTTTTTAAATCATTTGCAATTCTAAAAAGTGGGAATAGACTGATTCTGACCCTGTTGACTTGTATAGATGGATACATTTATATATTATGTTGTATATAGAGGTGTTATATCTCATTGTCATCTTGTCTGTCGTGATGAAACTGATAAAAAGCCTTCTGGAATGAGCAGAATGTGTGTAGCATAACACTGAGACGAGTGAAAGTTGACAGTGCCTTAAGATTGCTTGGTAGGGCCTGATCCTCTGGGTCTACCTTCGGATCAAACTCTGTGTTGTGGCGTTTTTTTCATTATTGCTTCATTGGAGGACACAGGACCATAGGTGTTATGCTGCTGATCCATAGGAGGCTGACACTAAGTAAATGTGAAACAATTAGTTCTTCCTCTGCAGTATACACCCCCTGGCTGGGCCAGCCACACCAGTTTTAGCCTAGTGTCTGTAGGAGGCACATCTATTCCTTTTCCTTCTACAATTCTTTCACGTATGAGACGGGCGACGGCACTCCTTCAAGGACGGCTTTCCCACATCCTCAAACAGGCGGGAACGCGGAGTGTCACCTCCACTTACCCCCTCCTGCGATGTTGGATCACTGGGGCTGCGCTACCTTCCTGGACTTTTTTATGGGCGACAGTTCCTTTGGGCACAGATTTCCCACAACGGACGGGCACGCGATGTGTCGTCTCCCCGTATTCCCTTCTGCACCTAGCGCAGGCCTCAGCACCCCAGTGCTTGGATTGAACCTGGCTATCCCCAGTTTTCCCTACCAGGGACCTGGGTTGAGATCTGCAGCCTATCTAACCCTGTACTGTACCTCGTACAACAGCCTGCCTGCAGCTTCAGCCTTCTCTCAATGGGCTCCCCAGCCTTCTTCCTGGCAGCCAGGGTTGAGGATCTGCAATAATCATCGCCAGCATGCAGGTGAGATTGTGTTTTCACTGCCCCTTTTAGAGGACTAGTCACAGGAACCCCGGCGGAGGGCTCCTTCTCTCCTGGCCCACTGCTCAGTGTGCACCTCTGCACCCCGCTACCACCACGACTGCAGTGGCTGCGGCCGGTGTTGTCACTCCAGGCCACAGTTCTGGCCTTTTCAGTGCTTAGTCCGGCCCCCTTGTGACGCGTGGCTACCACCCTCCCCCTGACATAGTCTAAGTGCGAGTACAGCCCACCGCTCTAGCCACACACCGCCGAACCCCACGTGCAGAGACAATGTTTTCTCTTCTCTGCTCCGCTCCTCCATCTCCTGCTTTTACACCGGATACACACTGCGGTGACGTCTGACATCTTTTCCTCACCTGCACTGGGACACAGGACCATAGGGCTGCATCCCTCTGGGTAAGACATTCCAAATATACTGAGGACTTCACACCCCTTCTGGTTTTGCCACAGTCCTGCATTTAGTTCCTTCTCTTTTTGCCTCTACTCCCAACCTGCAGCCTTCCTTGCACCTGCAACATGCAATCTTCTAAGGTGCCAAAGAGATCAAAGCCCCATTCGGTTTATTATTCCTCCTGTGCAACCTGCCACTCTGAGCTTCCACGTAAATATACCACTCCTCACTGCCAGGCCTGTACCCACTGCAGAAACTCAGGAGCCATGCTGCTGCCGATGCCTCCACCATTAGTGCGGAGCCTACGGTTCTGAGCCTGCCGGAATGGGCTCTTTTCTTGTCCCAATCCATGGAAAAGCTGTCTCAAAGCCTGGTTCAAGCCATGCAGTACAGTCGCCCTAGGACCACTGGTCCCCAGGACAGGGTACATGCAGAGGATCCCTCGATGGACCCTGCAATCAGATGCTGGCAGGGTGCGTACCATGTCTGCGGTCGTGGTCAGAAAAAGGTCCCAAAGAAACGAGTCTCCCATTTCTTCTCATGGTTCTCATGGATCCACCTCTCGGGACCAGGACCATATTTCACCATATCTGATGAGCCAGAGGATGGTGAATGTTGCCTAGACCCGGATGATTTTCTTGACATAGACCCCCTCTGACGATCAGGCATCTATTGACTCACTAATGGCAGCGGTTAACCATACTTTAGATGTGGACAATGGCCCCTCCACAATACCGGACCATGCAGTGTCTTTTAAACGAGCAAAGAGGACGCACAAGATCTTTGCTGACCATCCAGAGTTTCAGGCAATTTTAACTAAACAGAGAAACCTAATAGGTGCTTCGGTAACCACAAGGCAATAGAAGCACGATACCCCTTCGCCTTGGCACTTCCCAAAGATTGGGCGGATTCACCGTCTGTTGATCCCCCTGTCTCCCGACTTGCGGCTAAAACACTACTATCCCTACCAGACGGATCCTCTATCAAAGATCAGACTGACAGACAAGTAGAGCAGATCGCATACTCTGCCTTCGAGGCATCGGGATCCTCCCTCTCGTCATCCTTCGCATCCCTGTGTGTTGCAAAGGCGATTGTGGTCTGGACTGAAACCCTACACAAATCCTTACAGGAGTCTCAGCTCCCTCAACATTTTACTGACTTAACATCTCAAATCGCCGCTGCCGTGGATTACCTAATCCAGGCTTACTTAGACTCTGCCACCTGTGCAGCCTTTGCTGCATCTAATACCATCGCCATCTGCAGGGTCCTTTGGCTCAGGCAGTGGCGGTCTGATTCGGCCTCAAAGAAGTCACTGACTGGTCTCCCTTATCTTCCCACCATACTGTTCCTCCCACTCCAATCCCTCAAAGTCACCAAAGCACCGTCGTGCCTTCTTCAAAACAATTCATTTGCTCCAAAAAGCGGGAGTCCTTGTTCCCGTGCCGGAATCCGAGCTTTTCAGAGGTTTTTACTCCAAACTCTTCGTGGTTCCCAAGAAAGATGGGTCCGTGTGCCCCATTTTGAGCCTCAAACATCTGAACAAACATGTTCGCGTCCGGTGGTTCAGAATGGACTCTCTGCGCTCCATCATCTCATCTATGGAGGAGGGGGAATTCCTCGTCTCCATAGACATAAGAGACGCATATCTTTACGTACCTATTGCTCAGGCTCACGAACTATTCCTCTGCTTCGCGGTACAGGATCTCCACTTCCAATTTGTGGCCCCGCCCTTCATTCTCGCTACCACCCCAAGGGTCTTTACCAAGGTCATGGCAGCTGCCATGAGCATCCTTCATTCCAGAGGAGTAGTCGTCTTGCCCTATCTAGACGACCTCCTAATCAAAGCTCCTTCTTTT
This sequence comes from Allobates femoralis, assembly GCA_033576535.1. Classification (NCBI taxonomy): domain Eukaryota; kingdom Metazoa; phylum Chordata; class Amphibia; order Anura; family Aromobatidae; genus Allobates; species Allobates femoralis. The sequence continues at coordinate 172,834,892 of JARQOC010000002.1, forward strand.
CAGGATTGCACAGATATTGTCCAGATAACAGTGGACACTCTGTCTCGTCTAAGTTGGCTAGTCAATCTAGAAGTAGTTTCTGATCTCTGCGCAGGCGATCAACTTCCTCGGCATGACTTTAGACACCTACCGAGGCTTGGTCTCCCTCGGGACAAGGAGTCTACCCTACGTCAGGCGGTACGCACTCTTTTCTGTCCTTCCTGACATTCCAATCGATTCGGCATGAGGGTCCTGGGCAGGATGGTCGCAGCTATGGAGGCTGTTCCTTTTGCCCAATTTCACCTCCGGCCACTGCAACTGGCCTTCCTGTCTGCCTGGGACAAGAGCCCATTTTCTCTGGACAAGAAATTCCTTCTGACACCCTCTGTCAGGCGCACACTTCTTTAATGGTTCCGTCCAACCTCCCTCTCCAAGGGCCGATCTTTTCTTCCAGTGGATTGGCTAGTTCTCACCACGGACTCCAGTCTTTTAGGCTGGGGAGTGGTATACCAACCCCACACTGCCCACGGCCGCTGGACCACCTGGGAGTCAACCTTGCCGACAACCTTGTCGTGCAGTCTCGCTTGCCCTCAGAGCGTTTCACAACCTTCTGGCAGGCTGCCATATACATGTCCAATCAGACAATGCTACGGCGGTAGCCTACATCAATCACCAGGGTGGCACTCACAGCAAAGCTGTGTTTCACGAAGTCCAGCGAATCCTCCATTGGGCAGAGTCGATGATGTCGGTCCTCTCAGCGGTATACATCCCAGGAGTGGAGAATTGGGCGGCGGACTTTGAATCGCCAAGGTCTTGCTGCAGGAGACTGATCCCTCCATCCGAGGTATTTCACCAGATATGCCGCCGCTGGGGGACTCCAGACATAGATCTGATGGCGTCTTGTCTGAATGCCAAAGTGTCCGCGTTCCTAGCCTGGTCACGCTACCCATTGTCCATCGGAGCGGACACACTGGTATGTTCCTGGTGTCAATTCCAACTGGCATACATCTTTCCTCCTCTTCCCTTATTCCCGAGGGTAATCAGGAAAATCAAAGCAGAGGGGGGTTCCGTGTCATACTCATAGCCCCCGACTGGCCCAAGCGCGCCTGGTACGCCGACCTAGTGCAGCTTGTCGCAGACGTCCCCTGGCCCCTCACAGATCTGGATCTCTTCACTCAGGGCCCCATTTCCCACCAGAATTCCAGGGCCCTGAGTTTGATGGCATGGCTGTTGAGACCTGGGTCTTAACGCATGTCTGGTTCTCTTCTGATGTCATCAACACGTTGATCAGAGCCTGAAAACCGGCCTCCTCCCGCATTTATCACCGTACGTGGAAGCTGTTTTTCTCATGGTGCAAGGACTGAGCCTGCTCTCTCCTGCTTTCTATCCCAGTTATTCTCATCTTCCTCCAGTCTGGCTTACAATCTGGCCTGGCTCTGAGCTCACTAAAAGGGCAGATCTCTGCTCTGTTTTCTTACCAATGCCGCCTTTCCTCTAAGTCCCTCTTCTCCTATGATGCACCGTTTTGGTACGTCATATCCGGCCCGGCGCACTATGGGCCCGATCACGTGATCGGCCCGGCGCACTATGGGCCTGATCACGTGATCGGTCCATAATGCATCGGGCCGGATGTGACATACCGGCCGGTTCGTCATGGGAGGAGAGGTCGGGAGATTCCAAATGCAGGCGGAGGTCAAAGAATGACACCTAGCGGGGGCATGCAGTGAAGCAGCGAGGAAGGGAGAATGGAGTCTGGAGCCACCTTTTCCAGTCTCCTGACAGAGCGACCTCCAGTTAGTTATAAGTCATTTTTCTTAATCTTTATAGGGCGGATTTACAGCAGAGAGGGATGGTTAGGGAACAGGTAGGAAGGTGTAGGAACAGCTAGTGATAGGTCAGGGGGGTAGATCCAGGTGTTAGGTTCCCTTTAATGAAGAAATCATTCTGCCGTTTTTCTGTCCAGCACCAGTGCATCGGGTGGAGAAGGCACTGTATACCCTTGACCTCGTGAGGGCCCTCAGGTATTAAATTTCTAGGACGGCTTCCTTCAGGAAGACTGACAGCCTGTTTGTCCTCCCTGAGGGTCCACATAAGGGGCAGGCTGCCTCAAACGCTATCCTGGACCGTTGGATTCGTTCCTCTATCCAGGAAACCTACCGTCTAAGAAATGTTCCCATTCCTAGCGGAATTAGAGCTCCTCAACTCCTGCGGTTGGTGCATCTTGGGCCATTCCGCACCAGGCCTCAGTGGAACAAGTGTGCAAGGCTGCTACCTTGTCTAGCCTACACACATTCGCTAAGCACTACAGGATCCATACCCAGGCCACTGCTGATGCTAGTTTTGGTAGAAGGATCCTTCAGACGGCGGTGGCACACCTATCTAAGTATGTGCACTAGGAATTCAGGGACTGTTTCTTTGCTCCTTGGGTTGTGATGTTGTTTTCCCTCCCAGGAGCTGCTTTAGCACATCCCATGGTCCTGTGTCCCCCAATGAGGCGATAGAGAGACGGATTTTTGTGTACTCACCGTAAAATAGTTTTCTCTGAGCCATCTATGGAGGACACAGCACCCACCCTGTTGCCCAGTCGGGCCTTTGTGCTCTTTGGTGCTTTTTGAAGTTTTTACATTTTTTTTGTTTACTTGCTTGTTCGTTCTCCTACTGCTTGGTCACTAAAACTGGTGTGGTCGGGCCCAGCCAGGGTGTGTATACTGCAGAGGAGGAGCTAATTGTTTCACATTTACTTAGCGTCAGCCTCCTATGGATCAGCAGCGTAACACCTATGGTCCTGTGTCCCCAATGATGGCTTAGAGAAAACGATTTTACGGTGAGTATACAAAAATCCGTTTTTTTTTTCCAACCACTATGCCAGGGATTTCGACATTTGCCCTTATCTGGTAGTGATTAGTGTTGAGCGAATAGTAAAATATTTGGCTATTGTAGTTCCCTGTATAGCAGGTGGGAAGGAGCCTCCTTGATTTTAAGCATTATTGGATTCTGCAGTTACATTCTCCTGCCCACACAATTTGTTCGGCAGGCCACTTTCAATTTAGTCACATTTTAGAATGACTTTGTGTTAGGGTATGTGCCAACGGGACATTTTTACAGCAGTTCTGAACAGTTTCAAGGATCCTAGAGTCCTTGCCAGGAGATTTTCTGCGTTCAGGTCCTGCAGTTTTCTCGCATTTTTTGTGTGTTTTACTGCGTTTTTGATGCTGCATTTTTCCAGCGGTTTTGCCATTGTCTGCAGCAAAACCAGAGGAAAAATATAACATGTTTATTCTTTCCCATCCGCAGCAAAACTGCATTGATTTAACAGTTCTTTACACTTACAAAACCAATGTGTGTGCACAGCGTTTCTGTGAAACACATTAATTTTGCTGGAAATCCAAACCGCAAGAACAAATTGCCATACATTACCATAAAACCAATGGTAAACGGCATGCAGAAAACGCACCAAACACACTGTAAAAACGTCCTGTGGGCACATACCATTAGGTAACATGGTATATCTGTAGCTTGCTCAATTTTCTTCATCCTTGCTTGGTTTAGGGTACTTTGACATCTGTGTTTGTCAAATCTGTTTTTTCACTGCTCAGTACACATCCCGGATGCCGGACAAAAAAAGATAAAAACTATGCTAAATGCTGCTTTAAAAATGCCTGAAATTCCAGATTTGTCCACATGCGGCAGAAAAAAAGATGCAACCGGAAGACAGCGCACATGATTTGAACTCCATAGGATATACGTTGCTCACTAACGCAATGTCCTGGTTTTTTTGAAGGGGGGGCGGGGGGGGTTATTTTTTTTTTTTTGTTGTTGTTTGTTTTTTTCCCAAAAAGGCAGAATTCTTCCGGGTTTGAAAAACGCAGATGTGAAAGTAGCTTAACTAATGCCTGAACATGAATTTGTGTTGTAAGTGTGCTATATATTACTTAGGACTACTGAGTGCATTTTTGATAAACCTTTACAACTTTGACTTTTTGCCTTTAAAACACTTAAATATTTTTGTTATAATATTAATTGTGGATTGCATTTCTTTTCTCTTTTTTTTTTTTTTTTTTTTTTCATGCTCTCAGGCTTTGGGGAGAACCAGTTAACCTTCGAGAACAACATGATGCTTTAGAATTTTTAATTCTCTTGTGGACAGTTTAGATGAAGCTTTAAAGGCATTAGGTCACCCAACTATGCTTAGCAAAGTCTTAGGAGGTTCCTTTGCTGATCAAAAAATCTGCCAGGGGTGTCCACATAGGTGAGTGTTCTGACATTAAAAAAATCTTTATTTATTACGTGATGTTAGACCACTTTCACTATCAGATTTGTTTTACAAGCATACTGTCAGTTTCCAATCTCCATGGGCCTTTTCCCAGGGTTGTGGAGTTCCACAGTTCCAACTGACTGCTTGGCTTTTTCCACACTGCCACTCCTTTACATTTACTGTGCTGAAATAGAAACATTTCTGTATCACTTTCTTTCGTATGAATAGAGGCCTTAGATTGGGAAAACATAAAATATATTTAGTTCTTAACTTGTCAAAATTGAAACACAGTAAATTGACAAACATTACTAATTAATCTATATATTAGCTTTTTCTGTATATAAAAGCTGTAGTTGGTGGACTTCTTCAGTCTCCCAACCCCACCCTGAACACCCTCTCTAACTACAGCCCTATCACCCATACAAGCATGTGTCTGGCTTTAAAATCCCTTTGAACTTTTACAGGTACGAATGTGAAGAATCATTTACAACGCTGAATGTAGATATTAGAAACCACCAAAACTTGCTTGACTCAATGGAACAATATGTCAAAGGAGACTTGCTGGAAGGTGCAAATGCGTATCACTGTGAAAAATGCAACAAAAAGGTGAATTCTTTATAAAAGTTTAAATCCTCTGTTTTCCAGACTAAAAGGCGACTTTGCTGGAGAGCTGAGCTGATACATCATTGTTTACACCAGAAAACACTTTGACATAGAACACTTTGAATAGTCGCAAACGTTTAAACTTTTAAATTGGAGAGTTGTATCTAACAAGTGTTCTTATTCTTCCAGGTGGATACAGTGAAGCGTTTGCTAATAAAAAAGCTGCCTCCTGTGTTGGCCATCCAGCTTAAACGCTTTGACTATGATTGGGAAAGGGAATGTGCAATTAAATTCAATGACTATTTTGAGTTTCCACGTGAACTAGATATGGAGCCATACACAGTGGCTGGTGTTGCAAAATTGGAGGGAGATGATGTAAACCCAGAAAATCAAGTCATCCCCAATGAACAAACTGAAAATGAGCCTGCTGGAAGTACTAAATACAGGCTAGTAGGGGTGCTGGTGCATAGCGGACAGGCGAGTGGAGGGCATTACTATTCTTACATCATCCAAAGAAATGGCGGGGATGGCGAGAAGAACCGCTGGTATAAGTTTGATGATGGTGACGTCACCGAATGCAAAATGGATGATGATGAGGAAATGAAAAACCAGTGCTTTGGGGGCGAGTACATGGGGGAAGTGTTTGATCACATGATGAAAAGAATGTCATACAGACGTCAGAAGAGGTGGTGGAACGCTTACATTCTTTTCTATGAACGTATGGACACTCTAGACAAAGACAATGAACTGATCAAATATATTAATGAACTAACGATCACCTCAAAACCCCATCAGATCAAGATGCCGTCAGCTATTGAGCGCAGCGTACGCAAGCAAAATGTGCAATTCATGCACAACCGAATGCAGTTCAGCTTAGAATATTTCCAGTTTATTAAGAAATTACTAACTTGTAACAGTGTTTACCTGAACCCTCCCCCAGGTAAGTTTATACAACCATCGCAAATATTTGCAAGGTAAAAGCCTCGAGATTTTTTGGTTTTATAGTAATCTTGAGCAATGACCTGCTGAGTTTGTGCTGAATGGATGTGCCTGCAGACCTAGAAACAGTCTGTACAGCATCTAACACAACAAAATAACTACACCCTGAGGCACATACACAACGGTGTACCTGGTGCAGGGCTCATTATTATATTATTTCCTACACGCTTCTAGTACAGGCACACCTCCCTAGGTTACTCCAATTTTTCTATTTCATTACATGGCTATGCGTTTTATACTGGCACGTGTATATGTTCACATTGTGAGTGTTAATGCTTTGAACAAGCACTTTATTTCGACCTACTCTCATGCACAATACTATGGGTTAATAGATGCAAGTACAGATCAGGCTTTTGGGTTTATATTTCTTTTTTTATTTCACCTGCAGCAGTCTATTAGCAGGTGTTTGTGCTCGTTCACATTGGGAGCACCTTGGTAGTACAATTTGGTTTACAAGGAGTTACACTAGATTTTTTTGATTTATATGTTCTTTACTGTTTGCAATTCTTTTTATTTTGTACCCATAGTTGTGTTCAAAATCAGTATGGTGAAATAGTATTTAAATGAATTACCAGCTCATGTTATTACTTTTTAGTTTTTATTTTCATATAATTTGAAAAATAATAGAATATACACAAGCTACTGAGCCTCAAAATAAACTGACACTCCCTGTCTTGTAGAGAGTGCATTTCAGCAGTCCTCTCACAAAAATCAATATCAATGAGATCGATCTTCTCTGTTATAAAGTTGGAAGTGGATAACACGTGATCGCGCCATGCACAGTCGGTGGTGAGCGCAGGCCACACTGCAGTCAATCATTTATATATCTATGTAGCTGCTGTAAAGACTCACTAAGCCGCAGTTCAGGCAAAGTGGCTCCCCCCGATACTTGAGTACAGAGAGTACAAATTATAGTAAAGTATGTTTCAGTATCTGGGTTTTATTTGGGAATGAGGGAAACCAAAATGTCTCTGGGCATATTGATATATGGGAAAAAACAAGAAAATTGTTGCGCCACACTGTGCAAATTAGCCGAAGCAAGGGGTTATATTAATCTTTCACTCACCTTTTCTAGTTGCGCCCCCTGCACAACTAGGTTAATGATCTGCGGTGAGATTTAACAGCAGGCTTAAATCCGTTGCTACGTGTAGAGAAGCCTTTCCTTATGTAACTATAACGTCTCTCCCAGAGATCTCGAGTCCAAAGAAGGGCAGATCCTCTGTGCTGACCAAGTCCCGTCCCAGAGCTGCTCTCAACCCACACTCCCCAAAGGGAGGAATTGAGCACGATATGAGGTAAAAAAAGGTATGATATAATGAGCGCTAGGGACAGAATCAGGCACTGGGCTCTTATCGATTATTACCTTTCAAATTTATTGTGAACAGTAGAAGTTATAGGTCTCCTCACCACAACATGTTTCGACACTGAAGGTGTTGAGGGCAGAAGTCAATCACAATTCCGTCAACCATAAACAAATTAATCAGGCATTTGTGCACATCGCGAGTAAATGACACAGAAACGGGTCCTGTTTCAAGTACTACCGCTCATGCCCGGAAGCACACTAAACTAAATTTATTGAAACTCATATATTTCTACAGGAAAGCAAAAAGGCGTTAGAGGGTGGGGAATTCTATTGTTAATGGGTGGGGAGTTTTAGTACATTCTACTAGGATATTAGTATCTTGATTGGCTGGATCTGCTGGACAACTCTGATACATAAAGTCCTCCTCCTTGGGATTAAGCCAGATCCAAGGTGCAGTACATGATATAGGCCTCATCTTGGGTAATCACTCATCAGGCAATATGGTGGATCACATGACATATCTAATTATCAATTATGTATGGAAAAATTGTGATATTTTACCTTATAAAAACGTTTCACATTTCCTTATCCTCAACAGTTTCCCCCTAAATACACAATTTTTCCCTAAGGACCTATGGCTTGCCCCTCATGCTTTCCTCTTCTTTGTTTCACCTTGGTAGCAAAGACCCATCCCTTGTGGATGACCCCATTGCGTGAAGGGCTTGGTACATGAGGAGCTCAGCCTTCTTCTCTCCCTGCCTGTCTTTTACTTAAGGGGGGTTGTTTTGTAAAGGAGACCTGTGGCTGCTGCACAAGCTATACATCCTGAGACATTTTGACTCCTGGTGGTATATCCTACCCATTCCAGCCACAGGTCTCGAGTAACATGACTACCTGTTTCAACTGCTAAAGCATCTTCCAAAATTAATCCTGGAACTGGATAACCTCTTTTATAATTTAATTCAATTTTTCTTTTCCAGAGATAGGTGTGGTTTTTATTTACCTTTGGTTTTTTTTTAACTAAATCTTTAAATTGTATCCAACCCAACCATAGATCCATACCTGCATTATTAGGGGGTGTACATTCCCAAGACATATGTACCTAGATCACCTTTCTGAGCATTATCAAGATTTATAATAAGGGGTCTACATGTCTTTGAACTCCAATGACAACCCGGGGTTCCCGCTAGGGAATAGTGACCCACAGCAGTAAGGGTCAGCCGAGCAAGCAGGTTCCTCCCCTTCTCATCCTCTCTGCTGAAGACCTCAGTGGGTTTGTACCCCCAATTTTTCCCTGTATTCCAGGCAACATCACTCCAAGAATAACAGTTGTAATTCCCTTTCTAGTTACACACATATAGTATTGTGGTTGTCCCTTTCCCATAGGCCGCTTAGTAGGACATTTCACTACATCACAATAATCTATCTTCCAGATATTTGTCTCCTGTGTAAAATCTACCCACAATATAGTTGCAGTACCTGGGTATTTTACAGTATCATCAGGAACATCAGCATTTCGCACTATAGCAGCATTTAAAAAACTTATAAAAAGGTTTATAAAAAGGATAAACAGCATCAGCGAGCTGTAGGTGGTGGATCCACTTTTTTGCAGTGTGAAGCGTGGATCCATGTCGGCCTTCCGTCAAGTTTCACCGAGGTGGGTGTTGTCAGTAGCACTTGGAAGGGCCCGTCAAATCTTGGCTCAAGACAGGTTCGTCTGAGATGTCGCTTCACCAGCACCCAATCACCAGGCTCAATGGAATGAGTCTCAATATCTCCGGATGGATCTGGAATTGAAGACAGAACTGCAGAAGATATGTTAGCTATCTCTCGAGACAACTCTATCACAAACTGCACTGTCCTATCATGACCTTTGGTCAGTTCTTGTGTCTCTACCTGTATTGGTCTGGGCGTCCGTCCAAACAGTATCTCATGCGGGGTCAGTCCATGTTTCCCCTGGGGTGTATGTCTCACATGGTACAGGACAATTGGCAACAATTCTACCCATGTCAAGGGACTTTCCTGACTCATTTTCCCTAGCTTGTTTTTGAGGGTAGCATTCATTCTCTCCACTTTCCCTGAACTTTGGGGATGGTATGGCGTGTGCAGGCCTACATCTGCCCCTAGCATGTGCCACAGTTCTTGGTAAACCTGTGCTGTGAAGGCAGGACCCTGGTCACTTTCCACAACTTCTGGTATTCCGAATCTGCAGGCTGTCTCCACCATGAGTTTCTTTGCAGTTGTTTTGGCTGTCATATTGGCCACAGGGTATGCTTCTGGCCACCCGGAGAACATGTCCACCATCACCAGGACATATTCATATTTCCCGCTCTTTGGCATCTGGATATGGTCAACTTGGATCCTTTGAAATGGGTATTCAGGTTTGGCCAGATGTTTTGCAGGTACTTTTTCTGTTCCCCCTGGGTTATAAGCATTGCAGATGTGGCATGCTCGGTTGTAGGCTGTCAGAGTGGTGAGAATCCCAGGAGCATGGTAGAACTTCTTCACCAACGCCCATGCTTGGTTTTTCCCCTGATGCGTTGGCCCATGTGCCCATGCTGCTATGGCCGGGTACATTCTTCTTGGCAGACAGGGGCGCCCATCCTTCTTCCATAAGTTTTGTTCACATTTTGCTCCTTGCTGCTTCCATTCATCTGTTTCTTGTCTTGAAGTATGTACCTGTTCAGACAAGAGTTTGTCCATTGGTGTTCTTCCTATTCCAAGATTATCCCTTCGATCTTCTGGAGCTTGCTTCTGCATGCTTGCGAGGGCCTTCTTCTTCTGGGCTCTTGTGACCACCAAGATTCTTACCAGCCAATCTTCTGACACCTCTCGAACTGCTGCTTGTCTGGCTTCTTCATCTGCTAGCCGATTTCCTCTGGCTTCTTTTGTCTGTGAGTTAGTGTGCGCTCTGACTTTAATCACAGCCATTTGTCGTGGCTTCTGCATGGCTTCCATAAGGGTTGCTGATGTGCTGTGCATGCCGGACAGGTGTTCCTGATGCTGTAATGAAGCCTCTATGTTTCCATAGAAGGCCAAAGTCGTGGGCAATCCCAAAAGCATATCGGGAGTCTGTGAAAATATTCACTGTTTTATCTTCTGCCAAGTTACAGGCTGCCCATAGAGCCACAGGTTCGGCCTCTTGTGCTGACATATGACTCGGAAGGGCTCCTGACGTCACGACCTGAGTTTCAGTGGTTACAGCAAATCCAGTGTGGAATCTACCTGTTTGATCAGCAAATCGGGATCCATCAGTCCAGAGCTCCATATCGGGTGATAGGAGAGGAACTTCTTGTACTGTGATATCCATCACACCGTCATTCTTCATAGCATCAGCACAGTTATGCCTGTTATCTTCTGTTTCCACAGGCACATAACTGTCTATCTCGGGTACATAACCATCTATATCCCCCTCGAGAGGGGAAGAAGAGTGGCTGGATTCAAGGTGTTACACCTCTTGAGGGTGATGTTGTCTGGCAACAACAAAGAGCATTGCAAACGAAGATGACGTTGAGCAGTGAGGTGTCTTGGCTGGACTTGATCGAGGACCATCTTGATGTCATGTGGTGCATAGACAACCGTTGGGTGACCTAGGATAACATCTGCAGTCTTGTCCAAGAGTGCTCTGGCAGCATGTACTGCCTTAAGACAGACAGGAGATGTGCGGGCTACTGGATCCAGGCGGCAGGAATAGTACCCCAGGGGTCTCTGGCGACCTCCATGGTCCTGAGTCAGAACTCCAGCTGCATGGCCGTCATTTTCTGAGATGTACAAGTTGAATGGAAGATCGTAGTTGGGGAGGCCCAGGGCCGGTGCACTGATGATCTGTTGCTTAAGAAGCTCAAAGGAATCTTGTTGTTGTTGGTATATGCCGGCGGTTTCAGCTTCAAGGAATGAAGGTCCTGTCTTGAGGGCGTCATAGAGAGGCTGCATAGTCCTGGAAGCATCTGGGATCCACTGGCGGCAGTATGTGATGAGGCCTAAGAAGGACTGTAACTGGCTAATGGTCTTGGGATATTGTAGGGCTTCAATAGCTGCTTTGCGCTGTTCAGTGAGATGTTTAGTACCTTGAGAGATGCAGTGGCCCAAAAACAGGACTCTGGTTTGACAATACTGTAGCTTCTCTTTGGAGACTTTGCAATGAATTGATGCCAAGTGTAACAGCAGGGAATGTGAAAGGTCCTTGCATTGCTGATAGGTGTCAGCACAGAGAAGAAGGTCATCCACATACTGCAGTAGCGTGACTCCTGGATTGGCATCCTTCCAGGGTTGAAGACACTGCTGTAGAGCCTGAGTAAACGGATTAGGGCTATTTTGAGCCCCTTGAGGCATTACTGTCCAGGTGAGCTGGCAACCTTGGAAGGTGAAGGCAAACAGGTATTGGCAGTCTGGATGCAATGGAACACTGAAGAAGGCATTGGCAAGATCAATAACTGTGAAGTAGGTAGCTCCAGCAGGAATAGCAGACAACAGTGTATGTGGGTTGGGGACCACTGGTGTCTCCAAAACAGTAGCTGCATTTAGGGCTCGGAGGTCTTGAACCAGTCTGAACTTGGGTGGTTGGCCCTTGGGTACCTTCTTCTGGACAGGAAAGAGGGGCGTGTTGCATTCTGAGATACATGGGATAAGTGCCCCATGAGCCATCAAGACCTCAATTTGTGCCTTTAGAGAATGTTCCTGGATAGCCTTGAGAGGATACTGAGGAATCCTGGGCAATGGAACTCCCGGCTTGCGGTGTACCCAAATTGGGGCTACTGGCAGCTTGCCAATGTCATCGGGTCCTTTGGACCAAAGGGCCTCTGGCAGGTCTAGAGGTAGCTGTGTTTGGTCAAACTCAGTTGCAGAGAACAAGAGAGGAAAGGCCCTGAGCAGACAGACTTCTTCCTGAGAATATGGGTTGTTAAGTTGAAGTGACATGCCACCATGTTCAAAGGTAATTGAAGCTCTCATCCTCTTCAGAAGATCCGCTCCCAAGAGATTGACTGGGCAGGTATCAGACACTAGCAATCTGGTAGTTAGTTCTGGAAATGGGCCCAATGGGACTGGGACCGTCAGGGGTGCTTTAATGGAGTTACCTTCTATCCCAATGCAAGATAGGTAATCTGTGGAGAGGGGGAGATCATGGGGAAGGTCCTTCCGTGTGATGATGGTCTTGGCCGCACCCGTGTCTACCAGGAAGTCAACAGGGGTAGATCCCACTGTCAGAGTGACAGTACCACAGGGAGATTTGGGTCCCAGGGATGGTAGGGTGGGCACGGGCTGGCCTGAACTTCATGCATTGGGAAATTGGTTCTGTTGATGTTGTTGTTGTTGTGGGGAGATCATTACGTCATTGGAGTTGTGCTGAAAATGGCTCTGTTGGGGTCCCCGCTGGCGGGACCGGCACTCTCTTCTCATATGGCCTAGTTTACCACAGTTCCAGCAGACCCAGGCTTCTCTACACTGGCGTCCATATCGCTGTTGTGTCTGTGATTGCGGTTGCCATGGCTGAGGTATATTATACTGCTGTTGGTATTGTGGTTGGGACTGCTGTGATGGGCTGACCATATTGGGTACAGGGTCACGCTGGGCAGCCATGATTGTATGAATATCTTCATCATCTTCCAGGTCCATCAGAAGGATTTTCTTCTTCTTCTTTGCATCTTCTGGGCGTGTAGACAGGACCATTTCCTTTAACCCGGGTAACAGGCCTTCAACAAAAGCTTGTGATAGAAGGGCTTGTGGCTTGTTCTGTGTGGCGAACCCTAGATCCTGAAAGGTCTGGTTTAACCGGGCCGCATACTTGGTCACTGTTTCATCTTCTTCTTGGGTGACATCTTTGAGTGAAGTGGATTGGTCAGCCAGCATATCTGTTGCCCATGTCTTGAGCTGTGAGCAGAATTCCACCCCTGATTCCCAGGTAGTGTCAGACACTAGCCGTGTATCACTCAGTGCTTCTTCAATCACTGGCCAATATGAGTCTCCTGCTTTTGTGCTGACAAGGGATGAAAGATCTTGCCAGGTTGCAGCATATGTTTTCTGTATCTGAACAATCTTCCTGTAAAATGGCATCGGGTGCGTCTCTGGATCTGGTAGTTGCGTAATCAGGGTATTTGCCTGAACTGGTGTGAACTTGACATACAGAAGAGGTTCAGTGCCCCTATCATCATCATTATAATGTGGGAGCGGCGGTGGTGGTGGATAACTGTCATCTTCAGGATAAACATCATGTCGGGGGCGTTCTGTCCCTCTGGTGGGAGATACATGTTGCTGTAGAGCCTCTTTGGCTGCTTTGACAAGTAGATCTGCATTGGAGACTATTCTGATTTCTGTAAGATTAACATCTTCTGTTGCAATGAGGGAGAGTATGGCAGCAATTACTGTCTTGGCACAGAGGAGTGGGGGAAATCCAAAGATTCCTGAAGAGATGAGAGGCATTGCCAGACTCCTGTCTGAAACCTTGGAGGGTTCTACATTGGAAGCATAACGTATAGCATTGTGGACTGCCTCCGTAAGAACAGCCACACAGGCAGGGACATCATTTTGATTGTAGACTGGCCCTACAGCATGTATAATGAGGTGTGTGGGTAGATTACCGGAGCCTGTGACAGCAATCTGTCCGGGTCTTATCTGACCAGTGTTGCTTACAATCTGTGTGGAATCCCTCTGGATTGACTCTCCCCCCAGTTGTACTATACGCTGAGCCACCCCTCCCCTATGTGACAGGCTGCTGTTAGCTGGATTAATAATCATTCCCGTATGTTGTGTGGCTATATCTCCTCTCCCGACAGCAACTGAAATCTGATTTCCCCCCTTGGTAAGATACATTTTTGTATATATGGACTCATAAACTTCTCTAATATCTTCAGCAAAAGAAGAACCGGGGGGTTGTGCGTATTCATGCACAGAGGAGGAACGGGGATACAAGGTCGAGTCAGGTTCCTCCAGTTCATTGAAAAATAAAGATGCAGGGGCTTTGGCTGTGAGGGCAGGATTAGAGGCGGACTGGGGTGGAGAATAATATGTTCCTTTGGCAGTGAGTATCGGATACAAGGGTGTTGTCCGGCTGCCATCGGGTATAGCAAGATGGCCGCTGCTGGAAGTCAGTGGGGCGTTGTTCTCAGAAGAAGGGAATGCGGACGTCATTGTCCAGGGGCGTGGAGCCCTGCAAGCGCAACACCCCTCACTCCAGTCAGGGTTCTGACATCCACATGTGTGGCATGTCCAGACATGTAGTTCTCTACGTGCACCATGGTAGGGTGGTGGCGCGTTGGGGGTTACGGACAGCACTGGGGGCTGATCTGGGGGTGATTTGGCCGTTGCAGGTGGGCTAGTCACGTCAGGCGACACAGACTGTGCCGTGTTTGGAGGAGGTGGGGGTAGACAGATGTCCGTAGATGGGCTGGCGGTGTCAGGGGAATGTGGAGAAGGAGATGTGTCAGAACGTAGTACACACACTTGTGGGCCGTCACATGTCGTACACATTTTTGGTTTCTCTGGTAACACATAACCATACAACATTGGAGCACCCTCAGCTCCCCCTTCTCCCTCAACCTCTGCATATCCCTCCCCTTGTGCTTGTTTGCTCACACGGAAGAATGCCATGGCAGTCTCTAAGACTCCGTTATCTTGTAGAATACCCTTGGATACTTGTATAATATGTTTCCACATGCTAGGCTGAAGTCTGCCCTCTGGTGGCATCTCTGTCAGTTTAAACAACACACTTGCATTTTTAATAAACTTTTTTCCTTCCCTTTGGCGAACCATCTCAATGGCTGTTACCGCTCCCGGCGGAAGACTATGCTTTTTCTGAAAAAGACGCAACATTGTAGCCGTAGAACGCTAATCGTCCTCCGGTACACCAGTGAGTAGCCTCTCTCTCTCTAGGAGGCTAAATCACAACAAACAGTATAAACAATAGCTTCACGGTTCTCCGTTTAACTATTCAGTGCCTGCCCTCCCCTCCTGGCAGCCTACACATTCTGTTTAACCAGTACAACGCCTGCTCTGAAAACTCCCCTGAAATGACGGCCTACGTACCCGGGGTACGCCCGCCCTTATCCCTACCTGCTAGCAGCCTACGTTTACTTTACCTTAACACTTGTCCTAAAAATCTCCCCTAAAAACTGACAACCTGTGTTATAGTGATAAACAATATTGCGTCTCAACAGTAATACATATACAAAATGGTCTCCCCTCCCTTCTTCCCAACACAGCACGTAGCTTATGCTGATAACACAGAGACACTGAACAAAGGAATCCTCTCTTCTCTCTGGACAGTATTCACAAGTTTGATTTAACTATTTCACACTCCTAGCTATACGAGTGAAAATTCCTGCTATTCTGCCATAAAGAATTCACATTATCAATAGATGTTCTCTCCAGTATTCACAACCACAAACACGAGAAAGTTGGTATTTTCCCAGTCAGGATTTCATAGAAAGCTGGATAAAAAAATACCTGTACTTTCACTCCTACACCCCTCCCCTCCTCTCTCTCCAGCACTTTCTGTGTCCGATCTCTCCCAACGGGGTAGAGTACCTCTTGGCTGACGGAATTGAGCGGGTGGACGGTGTGTGCTTAATCACGTTCAACCCCTGATATAGGCAACCAGGTACCGTCACCTAACACCCCGTGCTCCGCCGTCCCCTATGGATAGCCGCCGCTCCCCGACTCACCAGCAAGTAATCACATATACATTATATACATGACACTTACCGTGATCTGGGGTTGATCAGGTCCCTTCGGTGAGCGGTGGGTCTCCGATAGGAACACCTTGCGGGGCCAAGAGGTGCCTGGTTCCGTCACAGGGGTCCCTGTTCGATAGCGCCAAATTGTTGAGGGCAGAAGTCAATCACAATTCCGTCAACCATAAACAAATTAATCAGGCATTTGTGCACATCGCGAGTAAATGACACAGAAACGGGTCCTGTTTCAAGTACTACCGCTCATGCCCGGAAGCACACTAAACTAAATTTATTGAAACTCATATATTTCTACAGGAAAGCAAAAAGGCGTTAGAGGGTGGGGAATTCTATTGTTAATGGGTGGGGAGTTTTAGTACATTCTACTAGGATATTAGTATCTTGATTGGCTGGATCTGCTGGACAACTCTGATACATAAAGTCCTCCTCCTTGGGATTAAGCCAGATCCAAGGTGCAGTACATGATATAGGCCCCATCTTGGGTAATCACTCATCAGGCAATATGGTGGATCACATGACATATCTAATTATCAATTATGTATGGAAAAATTGTGATATTTTACCTTATAAAAACGTTTCACATTTCCTTATCCTCAACAAAGGTGTCTTTCTCAAGTGGATGTCAGACCCATAGTAAAATTCCACTTTTATTCTCAACCCCCATTAATCACTAATGAAAAAGAGGTGTGCTACACACTCCTATCTGCAAATTCAACTACTTAAAAGCATATACATACATTATATCTACCAAAACATGAAAACATACATATACCATATCTATTATATGCAGCAATGTATAAAATTACAAACAAACTATTAAAAACTATAAAAATATTTTAAAAATATATTAAGAATATAAAAATTATAAAAAATATATGCTGATGCAGCTAGATTTCCTTCAAAAATTATTCTCTAAAGTGATATTTAACCCTTCAGGGAATAATGTGCCCATCTTAAAAATCCAAAACGATTCTTTCGTATTAAGTTTATTAACCCTATCCTCAGTCTCATCTTGAACATGATCAATTATAGTCAGTTGCAAGCTGGAAGGATCTCTATTATGTGTCTGTGCGTAGTGTCTAGACACACTATGCTTAAGAAACCCATTTTTAATGTTAAAACGATGTGTATTAAGTCTTTTTTGCATACTTTGCGTTGTTCTACCAATATATATTGGTATCGGCACGGACATTCTAGCATGTATATAATAAATTGGGAACGACAATCAAATCTTTAATACAAAAAGATTCCTTTGTTGTATTAGAAATAAAGGTTTTACGTCCGTGCACCATAATTTTACAACATTTGCATTTTGATGACTCGCATTTATAGCATCCTTTTTCTTTATTGTAATTTCCATATTTTGTTGTTATTTGTGGGTGCCTTAATCTACTTGGGGCCACTATATTCTGTGGATTTCTACATCTCCTAAAAATTATTTTTGGATCTTTTGAAATCATATTTGAGAGAATCGGGTCACCTTGCAATATAAACCAATATTTCCTTAATAATATGTAAATGTTTTGATATGATTGGTTATAAGTGGTAATCAGGTTGCAACTATAATTCCCCATATTCTTTTTCTGTTGATCATTATTTTTATTTTTAATGATGCTATTTTCCTCCAATTTTCTTATAAAACTGCTTTGATTATATTTCTTGCATTTTTTAAAAGCATCTGACAATAGCTGACTGGGATATCCTTTCTCTCTAAATCTCTTTTTCAACAGAATAGCCTCTTTTTTAAAATCTTTATCATTCGTGCAATTCTTGCGTATTCTTAGATATTGGCCATAGGGAATGTTTCTAATCCAAACCGGTAAATGGCAGCTGTCAAATTTTAAATAACTATTGACGTCCACACTTTTAAAATGTGTGGACGTACTTAATTGACCTTTTGTATCTATATTTATCATAAGGTCAAGATATTGCACATTTGTTTCGGAGATATTCATGGTGAATTTCAATCCCCATGTATTTTCATTAAGATGTTGCGCAAATGTAAAGGCCTCTTCCTTAGTGCCTGTCCATACTATAACTAAATCGTCTATAAAACGTTTATAGAAATGGATATTTTGTATTCCCAATGGGGACTGCGCGATGAACCGAGACTCAAAAGCTTCAGTGTCGAAACATGTTGTGGCGAGGAGACCCATAACTTCTACTGTTCACAATAAATTTGAAAGGTAATAATCAATAAGATCCCAGTGCCTGATTCTGTCCCTAGCGCTCATTAGATCATATCTTTTTTACCTCATATCTGGCCATATTGATGTATGTGGTTTTATGCTTTGTACATTGTGTACATTTTTGTGTGTTGTACAGATTTATTTTTGGTGTATATTTTTAGGGCAAGAACATTTGATGCCTGAACCAGAAGAAATCACCATGATTAGTATACAGCTTGCTGCTAAATTCTTATTTACCACAGGATTCCATACAAAGAAAGTTGTCCGTGGGCCTGCCAGTGACTGGTAAGTGTAACTGGTTCACCCCCCTGAATCCTTGCTGCTTTTCACTGACCATTGGCCTTTCTACACAGGTCACAAAGTACACCCACAACATCCTCTAATTGAAAGTGTTATGAAGTATTTGTAGCTCCATTATTTATTTTCAGAATTTTTTTTTTTTTTAGCTTAAAAAAGTTACCTTTCTTTTTCGCTCCATTGGGAGACCCAGACATTGGGGTGTATAGCTTCCGACCTCCGGAGGACACACAAAGTATTACACTGAAAAGTGTAACTCTTCCCCTACTGCCTATACACCCCCTCCAGGAGGAATTCCATCAGTTCTTAGCTTTGTGTTGAAGGAGGCACACTCTGCACTCATGCACTCTCTCTTTAGTCTTACTCACTCTCCCTGGAGAGTGTCGGATGGAAGAAAAGCGGATCCATATGGATCCCCAGCATGTCTCCTTCCTCACCCTCGGGCAGAGGCGGTTGAGGTACCCTTGGGGTACAACGGGCTGGAGCCCTCATGCTGATTTTTTCCTTCTCCATCCCTTGGGGGCTCTGGAGAAGTGGGATCGTCTCGGGCTTCCATACAGTCTGAAGCCCTAACTCCATCCACAGCCCCTCATGGATCTGCTGGCCGGAGTTGTTACCCCCAGGGACCGGGCCCTGCACCGATAAGGTACTCTGTGTGGAGGTTATACTGCAGCTGCAGTCTGGCCTCCGGTTCCGTCTAACTGGGGGTATTCACTGTGCGGGCTCCTCAGCTACCTGCTCTCAGCCATGCTGTGGAATATCCGTTGTTTTCCGGCTCTCTGCTGTGTCCCGCTACTAAGCGCCGGGCGACCACAATGATGTAGGCCGCGGCCTACGGTCGGCCCTCCATTGGGCTTTGCAGTAGCCGGGATTGCCTGAGGCCTCCATAAGCTGGAGGCCCCCCTACGCTCCCTGCACTTGGGCAAGGGGGTAGCCTGGTCCCCGGCACAAGGATGAGGAGGCATCCTTCACTCAGGATGCGCTCCCTCCAGCTTCTGCCTGACAGGCCCTGCATTGGGCTCTGTGGTAGCCGGGATTTCCTGAGGGCTCCTTACGCTGGAAACCCCCCCCCCCCCTACGCTGCAAGGGGGTAGCCCGGTCTCCGGCACAAGGATGAGGAGGCATCCTTCACTCAGGATGCGCTCCCTCCAGCTTCTGCCTGACAGGCTTCTGGGGCTCCGGGAACAACAGTCGTCCGTTTGCCCCAGAACGTGGGAGTACCAGAGTTCTGCTCCTCCCGCGGGCCTCAGCGCGGCAGGACCTAAGCGTTTTGGCGAGGTTCGGGTGTTTTGTCACACTCGCCCGGACCTCCGCGCCAGCCCCGCGCCTTTCGCGGCACGGGGTTTCTACTTTAGGCCGCGGCTTCGGCCTATTGTAAAGCCGCCGCCGATTGCCCGCCCCCGGCCCGCCTTTCCGAATGACGCGATTCGCGTCATGGCGGGGGCGGACTGGACACATCACGGGGGCGGGACAGTGGCTCCGGGCGCCCCTTGCTCTCTGTGAGAGCCTCTGCGCGCCTTTTGTGAACTGGACCGCCCTCCTCACAGGCAGCGGCGGCCATTTTCAGGAGGGTTTTCAGGGCACTGTTGATCAAGTGCTTATTCCTCCATTCCTGGTGAACCTTACTGTCAGTCACTGTAGAGGGTTCCACCGGTCCCCCTTTAGTGTGTCATCCCCTCCTGGGGCATAAACCCCAGAAATATTCTGGGGGGGTACCCTCTCTCCACGGCCCCCCAAACGGTCACGGAGAGCTCTCTCTGCCTCTCCGCATTTCGCCGGGACCCATACAGTGGAATCTCGGCTTGTTGGGGCTGAGGATCAGGGCTACATTTGTAGGACTCTGGTCGAGCCCTCTAAGGAAGATCCCTTTGTGGATTCCTTACATTAGCTCCGTGTTGGACTTATTGGCCTCCGCCTCGGCGGCTGCGCTCTCGGAAGAACTGTCTCAGTCTCTTCCTCCGTCCAAGTCACACGGCCTGTTCTTTTTGATCACTCTAATTTCGGATCAACTATGCAGGCGCCCAGGGCTTGCCCTGATAAACGTTTCACTAGACAACAGACGGTGTCTCGTTATCCTTTCCCTCCAGAGGTGGTAAAGGCTGGCGCCTAAGGTGGACCTAAAGGTCTCTAGACTGTATGTCAATTCTGTCATGTCAGTGGCAGATGGGTCCTTCTCTAAGGACTCCTCTGAACCCCAACTTGAGCTCCTGCAAAGGTCAATTTATGAAGCTACAGGAGCCTCGTTTGCCCCTGCTTTCACGGCAGGGTGGGCCTTGCAGGCAGTTTCTGCCTGCTTGGCGGAGTTCGACGTAGTACCACAGGATATTCCTAAGGTGACTCCCTTATCATTTCTGGCCTCCGCATTCGCAGATTTGGCAGGACGGCGGTCATAGGACGCAGCCCGCAGAACGTTGTGGTTGCGGGATTGAAAAGCTGACGCCCCTTATAGGAGCTGTGGCCTAATGGTACGCACGGCTGCCTACCACCTCAAGGGTGCCTGGTCCGAGCCCCGCTGAAAACCCTTTCTCGGGGAATGGGCTTTGAGGGGGTAAAGGCATCTACAGGTGGAGATTCCACCTCCTTGCCTCTAAGGTGCAGAAGTCTGGACAGCGTCAAGTGCATGCCTGATTTCTGTCCTATCGTCCCTCATCTAGCCCTCTCCGCCCGTTCAGTCTAGGTTCTTACGGGCGGGTCGGTCTATGTCAGCCAGAGCCTCGGCCTTGGCCTCACAGGCAACCTCCACAGGTCTCGCCGCCATTACCAGCAGCAATCTCTTTCAGTGGCAGGCTCTTCTGGTTTTGAGTCATCTGGCGCTGCCATTTCCAAGACCGGTGGGTGGTAACTATTTTTCCCTGGGCTACAGGATAGATCCATCCTAGGGCCCACCGACTCATTTCTGCCTTTACTCGTGCCTGCCAGCTGGGGCTTCGGCCTTTCATCTCTGAACGCCCTGTATCAGGACAGGGTCGTGATTCAGGTCCCCGATGTGGAGCTCCTCCTGGGGTTCTGTTCAAACCGATTCACGGTTTCTAAGAAGGACGGTTTGGTGGGGCCAGTTTTGGATCTCAGGCTGCTCATCCGGCTCGCGACAGTCAAAGATTTCAAGATGGAATAATTCGGCACATGATTGCCTCATTATGGCTTGGGATCTTCCTGGACTCAGTGGATGTCCAGGATGCCTATCTACTCGTCCCCTTTGCTCCTGCTGCTCAGCGTCGGCTGTGGTTCGCGGTGGGGGGAGGAGCGCTTTCAGTTGGTAGCCCTGCCCATCGGCCTGGCCTCAGCTCCGTGAGTCTTCTCCAAGACGATGGCAGCAACGGTAGCCGTACTGCATTTCTAGTCCGCGCAGTAACCCCATACTTGGACGTTCTGCGGGTCAGAGCTCTCTACGGAGCAGTATCATCTCAGTCTCTCGATAACTCCCGACTCTCGGCAGCATTTCGGGTGGCTGATCGACGGCCCAAAGTCCTCTCTCCTGCCTGCGCAGACGCTCACGTTTCTGGGAATGGACTTTCTCTCCGTTCCGTATCTGGTCATACTGCCTTTAAGCAAGCAGATGTCGATTCTAGAGGAAATCTGATCCCTTCTTCATTCGGGTTCAGTCTCCATCAGTCGTCTGATGCACATTCTAGGAAAGATGGTTGCTGCTATAGCAGCAGTACAGTTTGCGCAATTTCTCCTGCGTCCGCTGCAATTACAGATCCTCCGCGGTTGGGACAAGACTCCATCATCTGTCGTCAGGCACATCTCGCTGCTTCCGTCAACGTAGGAATCGCTCCTCTGGTGGCTGCTTAACATGTCGCTGTCTCGAGTGAGAGGCCTGCAGCCCCCCTCTTGGTTGGTAGTATCCACGGACGCCGGCCTCCTTGGTTGGGGCGTCGTGTTTCTCCACCACAGGGATCAATGCATCTGGTCGGAGCAGGAATCCATTCTTCTGGTCCACATCCTCCAGATTCAAGCCATTTACTTGGCTTCACTGGCTTTTCAGAGGATTCCTGGTGAGGAATCTTATTCGGCTTCAGTCCGCCTTCGCGACCGCGGGCGCTTATATTGATCACCAGGGAGGCTCTCGAAATTCTCCGGCATTGTCTGACAAATTTTTCGTTGGGTCGAGGACGACGACTCGTCCATCTCGACGGTCAATTTCCCCGGGGTGGACAATTGGAAGGCCGACTACCTATGTCAGCAAGGTATGGACGCGGGCGAACGAGCTCTTCACCCCAGCGTCTTTCTTCAGCCCCGACAGATGAGGCTCCACAGACGTGGATCTGTTGGCTTCTCGGTGGAACCACATGGTTCCGGTCTTCATGTCTCACTATCGAGACCACAAGGATGCGGAGGCGGACGCTCTGGTCCAGGACTGGTCCCAGTTTCGCCTCCCCTACGTGTTTCCTCCAGTGCCACAAGGTTCTACGGAAACTCAGAACAGAATGTCGACAAGCCCTGTTCGTCGCCCCAGACTGGCCCTGGGGGGCCTGGGGTCAGGACCTGTTACAGTTCTCGGCGGAAGTTCTGTGGAAGCTCCCGGCCAGACCTCTTGTCGCAAGGTCCATTATTCCACCACATTCCTGCGGCCCTCAGCCTGATTTTGTGGCTCTTAAGGACTAGTTGCTGACATTTTGTGGCTTCTCTTCGGAAGTCGCCGCAACCATGAGACGGGCCTGAAACCCTGCATCGGCAAGGAGTTATAGAGGAGTCTGGAAGACCCCTTTTTTTTTTTTTTTTTCTCGGTGCGGTCTCAATGGAAAGTCTCCTTGGCCTTTCTCCCAACCCTCCTTGACTTCCTTCAATCAGGGTTACGTAGGGGCTTGGCCCTTAGCTCCCTCAAAGGATAGACTTCTGCACTCTCTGTGCTATTCATCAGACGTCTGGCTACCCTTACACAGGTGACGTCGTTTGTACAGGGAACAATTCACATCGTTCCTCCCTGCAGATCTCCTTTGGGATCCCTGGGACCTTAATCTGGTCCTTGCGGCATTACAAAAATCGCCTGTCGATTCTCTGAGGAAGGTCTCTCTCTCTCAAGACTCTCTCGCTCAGAAAGTTGCCTTTCCTGGGACCTTTTCCCTTCTGCGGAGGGGGTTAGAGCTGCCGGCAATGTCTTACAAATCTCTATTCCTAGTGATCACCTGGATTAAGTGGGGCTCCGGCCTGTGGCAGAGTTCTTACCTGAACCAAGACATTGCCCTTCCGGCCTTTTGTCCTGATTCTGGTGTCCAGTGTGAGAACTTTCTCCGTACTTTGGACCTGGTCAGGGCTGTCAGGATTTATGTCCCCTACACGGCTTCTTTTCGCCGTGCGGATGCCTTGTTCGTTCTTACGACAGGTCAGAACCAAAGGTGAATCAAAGCTCCTATCCAGGAAGCTTACCTTTCCTCTGGTACCCCTTTGCATGCGGGTATTAAGGGCATTCCACAAGTGCTGTGGGTGCCTCGTGGACCTTCTGTCATCAGGCCACGGCACAACAGGTGTGTCAGGCGGCCACTTGGTTTGCCTTCACACCTTTACAAAACACTATCAGATTCATGCGTATGCTTCGGCTGACGCTAATGTGGGCACACGGACCCTTCAGGCGGCGGTCGCTCACATTTGAAGTTACTGTCTTGCTTGGGTCTCTTCCCACCCAGGGATAGCTTTTGGACATCCCAATGTCTGGGTCTCCCAATGGAGCGAAAAAGAAAAAGAGAATTTTGTTTACTTACCGTAAATTCTTTTTCTTCTAGCTCCTAATTGGGAGACCCAGCACCCACCCTGTTGGCCCTTCGAGCGTTGTTCTTGTATGTGAGTGACTGGTGTTGTACATGTCGCTCTATCAGCCCTGTTGGCTGACAATGTTTTCCGGACCTTTTGGTCTTGGTGTGGGTTTTTATCCTCCTTCCTGCTTGTGCACCGAACTGATGGAATTCCTCCTGGAGGGGGTGTATAGGCAGTAGGGGAGGAGTTACACTTTTCAGTGTAATACTTTGTGTGTCCTCCGGAGGTCGGAAGCTATACACCCCAATGTCTGGGTCTCCCAATTAGGAGCTAGAAGAAAAAGAATTTACGGTAAGTAAACAAAATTCTCTTTTTCTCCTTCGCCTCATTGGTGGACACAGGAACATGGGTGTTATGCTGCAGTCATTAGGAGGTTGACACTAAGAGAATATGAAAAAACAATTAACTACTCCCCTGCTGTATACACCCCCTGACTGGCACAAGCCGATTAAGTGTCAGCTTAGTGTCAGGAGGCGGCGGATGCGGTCTACAGACCCTCATATATTCTTTTCCTTTTTCGTCTTTTTTAACATTTTTTTTTTATATTTGTAATCATTTTTAATCCCTCTGGATGAAGATTTAAATGGGCAACGGTTCCCTAGGGCGCCGTTTTCTCACAACCACCAACAGACTGTAACGTGGGGTGTTACCTCCACGCACCCCCTTCTGCGATGAGGGATCTTTGAGCAAGGGTTTTTTGCCTATTTTTCTTTTTTCTAATTTGTGAATTTTGATTTTTCTTATTTTCTCTAATGCCTCATTGGGGGACACAGGACCATGGGTGTTACACTGCTTATCCCTACGAGGCGACACTAAGTAAATGCAAAAAACAATAGGCTCCTCCTTTGCAGCATACACACCCATGGCAGTTTTAGCTTAGTGTCTTTAGGAGGCACATCTCTCCAGAATTCTTCTACTAGATGGGCGACTCTATCCCTTCGGGGACAGATTTCCCAAAACCATCAACAGGCGGGAACGCGGAGTGTCACCTCCCAATACCCCCCTCCTGCAACGTTGGAATTTTTTGGGCTGCAACTTCCCTCGGGCGACGGTTTCCTCGGGCACCGATTTCCCTCATTCTTCAACAGACGGGCACACGGAGTTTCGCCTCCTTGTAACCCCTTCCACAAAGGTGCAGAACCCATTTGATACCAGTGCTAGGACTTCTGCCTCTACAGCAGCAAAGGACAGCCCACTGCACTCCCCAGCCTGCCATGTAACATCCTGGGTTGAGACATCTCCGCAGGTGAGATCCCCCTGTGATATTGCCCCTTGCAGGGCTCCTAAGTGTCAAGACATCCTGTTTTACCAGCGAAGGGCTCAGGGCTTATGGCTGTTACCACTTCAGAAGGGCACTTTATTCACCGGCCCCCCAACAGCTGCGGCAGGCGGCACAATCCGCGGGCCACCGATGCAACTGCCAGTGTCCCCGCCAATTTCATGCTGTTTTCGGACGTTTTCCTGGTCTCTCGGCTGGCCCCGCCCCCTGATGACGCTGTTTGCGTCATCTGGACACAAGCCTCGCCTTGGCCGCGCCCACTCCGGAGCACGCGTTTTTGCTTGCGGCGCCGCCTCCATGAGGCCACATGCACATGCTGAGTGTTTGGTGGGTTTTTTGCCTCGGGATTTGTAGCCAAAACCAGGAGTGCAGCAATCAGAGGAAAAGTCTAATAGAAACACCTGCACCACTTCTGTATTTAATTGTCCACTCCTGGGTTTGGTCCTGGTGTGAAGGACTCATTGGGTACTCGGCGTGTGCACGTGGCCTTACTCTTCCACTCAGAGGACGGAGGACATTATCATCAGGCAGCACCTGGGGACAGCAGGAGCCTGAACTGAGGGCACAGGACGATCTGCTGCGGACCCGGGTGAGAAGCATCCTGTTTATCCTTACAGGCTGCCCACTTCTCTGTTCCACTGCCCTGCTCACAGCTCTACACCCCCTGCAACCATGCATGCCCTAAAGGGTATTCGCACACTTGATTTTTCTGGCAAAATATATCACTTTTATTAATTAAAAATCAATTTCCATTAAAACATTTTCTAGAATACATTTAACATGTTTAAAGGGCCCACAGTCCCTAGTATGCACTTTGTTACAGGGTTGGCAAAATTCTATACAAAGGGGATCAAATAACTCATATGCAAATAAACATAGCACCACCACTTTTGTACCCAATATCCTTTTCTGACCTCCAGAATTCAGAACAATCCTCAGTATTTTTAAGCAGACCAGCTGCTATTTTACTAACTGGAGATGAGATTCAAAATATAAATAGTACCTGGTGCAGAGCGTCACTCCTTGGTCCCTTCCTGCCACTGTATCCCTGCCAACCTTCCACAGCCGACGTACGTTTCAAAGTTGTGATCAACCTTTTCCTCAGGGCGTGCAAAGGGTACAAAGAATTCAAAGGCTCATACAGCCTATTATTCTTCCTGCTCCACCTGCCACGCTGAGTTTCCACGAAAACATACTACCCCTTATTGCCAGTCCTGTACCCCTGCAGCCCCCAAGAGTTCTCCGTTGCTGCTGCTGCCAGCGGTCTGGAGCCCAGGGCCCCCATTCCACCAGATTTGGCCCTATTTTTGTCAGTCTATGGAGAAGCTGTCCCAAAACCTGGTACAAGCTATGCAATGCCGCCACCCCCACACTGGGCCCCCGGACGGAGAACAGGCAGAGGACAGAGGACCCCTACATGTAGGGTCCTTTTGACAGCAGCAGGGCACGTACCACATCTGCCATAGTGGTCAGAAAACGGTCACACAGAAACGTGTCGCCCGTGTCCTCACACAGCTTCCACGCATCCCCGTCAAGGGAACGGGGACCATGCTCTGCTGCATCCAATGACCTAGAGGAAGGGGAATGTTGCCTATACCAAGACGAATCCCTGGACATAGACTCCCCTGACGACCAAGCGGCCATTGACTCTCTCATTACAGCGGTCAACTGCACTTTAAACGTGGACGACGTTCCATCCTCTACACCTGAGCAAAGAAGCCGCAAAAGGTCTTCGTGGACCATCCGGAGTTTCAGGCAAACCTTTCTAAACAAAGGGAGAAACCGGACAAGCTCTTTGGTAACCGCAAGGCCATAGTCTCGCTACCCCTTTGCCTTAGCTATCCCCAAAGACTGGGCAGATTCGCCATCTGTCGACTCGCTCCACATTTGAAGCAGCGGGATCTTCCCTCTTTCCGTCTTTCGCCTCTGTGTGGGTTGCAAACGCTATCATGGTCTGTGCCGAAACCCTATTCACCTCTTTGCAGGAGTTCCAGCTCCCTCATACCTTCACTGACATCACCGCCCAGATCACTGCGGCTGCAAGTTACGTGATCCAGGCATCCATTGACTTTGCTACCTGCACAGCTCTCGCTGCCTCGAATACCATTGCCATTCGTAGGGCCCTTTGGCTCCAACAGTGGCGGGCGGACTCTGCGTCAGTCATTGACAGACCTCCCTTATTTTCCTGATCATCTATTTGGCGAGTGCCTGGACAAACTTCTCTCTGATGCAACAGGCGGGAAGACCACTTCCCTTCCCCAACTTAAGCCAAGAAAAACCTTCATCAGGCACACCACGTTCTATTCCTTTCGGAACTCCTTTGGCTGGGCGACCTCTCGACCGCCCCCTGACCCTACACGGGCCCCTCGTAGAGACAGGCCTTCCCAGTCTTCTCCTAAATCAAGTGCCTCCTGGCAGTCCAGACAGACAGTCGAAGCCTAGGGAGTCTCGATCCCAGTGCTTTCCTCTTCTTGACTTCTACAGTGCCCCGGAACACACTCCCACTGTCTGCGGCTGTCTACGGCTGTTCAGCCACATCTGGTCATCCTCCACAGATGACAGATGGGTTCAAGATCTTGTGTCTTCGAGCTACCACATAGTTTCTATCCCGTCCTCCATGCCGATTCTTTCCTCAAAGTCCCCAAAGCGCCGCTGGGCCTTTTTCACCGCGATCCAATCACTACAACAGGCGGGATTAATCGTCCCCGTACAGGAGCCCGAGGTGTTCAAGGGGTTTTACTCCAACCTCTTCGGGTCCCCTAGACGGATGGCACGGTGTGCCCATCCTGGACCTCAAGCACCTAAACAGGCATGTTCTTGTCTGGACATTCAGGATGGAGTCCCTACATTCCATCATTGCGTCCATGGAGGAATGGGAATTCCTCGCCTCCATAGACATAAAGGACGCATATTTACATATACCTATCGCCCCAGCTCACCAACAATTCCTCCGCTTCACGGTACAGGATTCTCTTTTCAAGTTTGTAGCTCTACCTTTCGGCCTTGCTACTGCACCAAAAGTCTTTACCAAGGTCATGGCGACCGCCATGAGTGTTCTTCATGCCAGGGGCGTAGCAGTCTTGCCCTACCTAGACCTGCTGATAAAAGCTCCTTCCTTTCAGGACTGTGCAAGCAGCGTCCAGATTACAGTCGACACTCTGTCTCACCTAGGGTGGCTACTGAACCTAGAAAAGGTTCCCCGCTCCCGTCCCAGTCAATCACCTTCCTCAGCATGACCCTAGACACTTACTGGGATTTGGTCTCTCTTCCCCAGGACAAGGCGTGTACCCTGCGCCAGGCAGTACGCACATTGTTGCATCCTCCCTCACACTCCGTTCGGCTCAGCATGAGGGTTCTGGGCAGGATGGTTGCAGGAATGGCGGCCGCCCCCTTTGCCCAATTTCACCTTCGGCCATTGCAACTAGCTCTCCTGTCGGCCTGGGACAGGAGCACCTTTTCCCTCGACAAGAGACTCCGACTATCACCCGCGGTCAGGCAAGCGCTCCTTTGGTGGCTTCGGCCAACTTCCCTCTCCAGGAAACAATCTTTTCTGCCAGTGAACTGACTGGTTCTGACCATGGATGCCAGTCTCCTCGGCTGGGGAGCGGTGTCCCAGCATCACACGGCTCACGGCCGTTGGACCTCCCTGGAGTCGTCCTTGCCGATAAACATCCTCGATATTCGTGCAATCTCCCTCGCCCTCAAAGCATTCCATCCCCTGCTTGCAGGTTGCCATATCCGTCTCTAATCGGACAATGTGATGTTGGTGGCCTATATCAATCAATAGGGGGAGGTACACGCAGCAGGGCAGCATACCACGAGGTCCATCGGATCTTTTGTTGAGCAGAATCGACGAAATCGGGTATCTCTGTGGTTCACAAAACGGGAGTGGAGAACCGGGCAGCATATTTTCTTAGTCGCCAGGGTCTAGCTGCCGGAGAATGGTTCCTCCATCCGGAGGTATTCCAGCAAATATGTCACCGATGGGGGACGCCAGACGTAGACCTGATGGCGTCTCGTCTGAACGCAAAAATGACAGTGGGATCCACTGTCCGTCGGAGCGGACTCTCTGGTTTGCTCCTGGCGTCACTTCTGACTGCCATACATTTTCCCGTAGCCTTGCTTCCACAGGTAATCCAGATAATCAAAGCAAAAGGAATCCAAGTCATACTGATAACCCGGGTTGGCCCAGGCGT
This sequence comes from Allobates femoralis, assembly GCA_033576535.1. Lineage (NCBI taxonomy): Eukaryota > Metazoa > Chordata > Amphibia > Anura > Aromobatidae > Allobates > Allobates femoralis. The sequence goes on from JARQOC010000002.1 coordinate 172,864,430, forward strand.
GCCTGGTACGCCGACCTAGTGCGGCTGCTCACCGACGTCCCTTTGTGTCTTCCAGACCTGCCGGATCTCCTCACTCAGGGTCCCATTTCCCATCAGAATGTTAGGGCCCTAAATTTGTTGGCATGGCTGTTGAGACCTGGGTCTTAAAGCGGGCTGGGTTTTCTCCCGATGTTATCGCCACCATGATCGGGGCTCGAAAGCCTTCCTCTTCTCGTATCTACCACCGTACGTGAAGAATATTTATTTTTCTCGTGGTGTAGGGATAGAGACCTGTCTATCCCCGTGATTCTCAGCTTCCTCCTGTCGGGTCTAGCTCTGAGCTCCCTGAAAGGGCAGGTTTCTGCTCTTTCTATTTTTTACCAACACCGCCTTTCCTCTAGGGCCCAAGTCAAAACCTTCCTCCAAGGTGTTTCCCGCCTGGTTCCTCCTTACAGGAGACTGCTTGAGCCCTGGTGGAGAGTCGAGCTAAGGGTGCAGATGGGTCCTCCATTAGGGACCCGACCGACGGACAGGTTTTAACAGCTCCGGTATCAGGATATAGGTGTCCACGGTCCGCGCTGCTGTCACCGGGTGATTATCCCTGGATGCTTCAGTTGGTCCCCAAAAAAGACAGGAGTCCTGGGGGTGATGTGACAGTTCCTTTATTCCACTTCCACCAACGCGTTTCGGCGCCCCTCTTGGCACCTTCCTCAGGCTACCCTGAGGACCGTGGACACCTATATCCTGATACTTTATTCTCTCCCTTCCCCAACACCAGCCAAGACGCCCTTTTGTTAGACGTCAGCAGACGGGTTTTCGGTCCTTTTGGAATTCTTTCGGCTGAGCGCCCACCCCCTAACATGAACCGATCCCTACGCAGGGACAGGGGAACACAATCGACCAACAAGCCTAACTCAACCTAGCAATCACAGCCAAATCAGTCCAGACCTAGGGGATCCAGATTCCATAGGTTCTCCTCGTCTTGACTCGCCCTCATCCACGGAAGACACCACCCCAGCAGGCTGCCGACTGTCTGTTTCATTATTTCTGGCTCGCCGTCATAGAAGACAGGTGGGTCAGGGAACTGGTGTCTTCCGGTTACACCATCGTGTTTGTCTCCCGCCCACCAAATTGTTTTTTCCTCTCCAATCTCCCAAGATCTCCACCGAACGCTCGTGCCTTTTTCCAAGCCGTTGATTCCCTTCAACAAGCAGGAGTTATCCCTGTTCCTGAGCCCGAGTACTTCAGAGCTTTCTATTGGAACCTCTTTGTGGTTCCCAAGAAAGACTGCTCCATATGCCCCATCCTGGACCTGAAGCACCTGAACAAATATATCTGACTTTGCCACTTCAGGATGGAGTCCCTCCATTCCATTATTACATCCATGGAGGAGAGAGAGTTCTTTGCCTCGATAGATATTCAAGATGCGTACCTACACATTCCGATCTCCCAGGTGCACCAACAGTACCTCCGCTTCGCGGTACACGGGGAGTATTTCCAGTTTGTCGCCTTACCTTTCGGGCTCGCCACGGAGCCCAGGGTATTCACCATAGTCATGGCGGACATCATGACTATTCTTCACTCCCGGGGTGTAGTCGTTCTACTCTATCTGGACGACCTTTCGATCAAGGCTCCCTCAATGTGGACTGCGAAGAGAGCGTTTGAATTACTATAGACGCTCTCCCGTTTGGGGTGGTTGGTCAATCTGAAGAAATCCTCCCCAATTCCAGATCAGACAATCGCCTTTCTGGGGATGGTTTTCGATACCTCCCGCAGGTTGGTAATTCTCCCTAGAGACAAGTCTCAAGCCCTGCGTCCGGGTGTCCGCGTTCTTCTTCTTTTGTCTCACTCCATTTTTTTTCAGGATGAGCGCTTTAGGCAGGATGGTGGCGGCAATGAAGGCAGTTCCATTTGCCCAGCTGCACTTCAGGCCTCTACAATTGACCCTTCTATCAGCCAGGGACAGGAGCCCGTTCACACTCGACCGGACCTTTCGGGCAGGACAGGCAGCAACTACGTTGGTGGCTGCGGCCAGACACCCTTTCATGGGTAAGAGATCATTCCTTCCTTCTCATTGGGCGGTACTCACCACCAATGCCAGTCTGATAGGCTGGGGAGCGGTCTTCCGCCAGCACATATATTAAGTCCCACCACGAGGCTACCCTTCTCATCAATTTTCTGAATTCGGGCCATATTTTTGGCCCTGCTGGCCTATCACCACCTACCTACTAGCGGGTCGCCACATTTGAGTCCAATCTGACAACGTTTCGGCGTATGTCAATCATCAGGGAGGCATCTGCAGCGGACAGGCGATGCGTGAAGTGGAGCCAATCCTTCGCTGTGCCGAGTCCACCAGGTCGGTTCTCTCAGCACTGCACATCCCAGGCGTGGACAACTCGGCGGCAGATTTCCTCAGCCTCACGTCTGGGGAATGGGCTTTTCATCTGGAAGCCAGATGGCTCAAGTCGACCATCCAAGAAGCCCATCGACTACGGAACATGCCCATACCAGATGGATTAAAGGCGCACTCATCTCCTACGGTTGGAGCATCCTGGGCTGTTTGTCACCAGGCATCCGCTAAGCAGGTATGCAAGGCAGCAACCTGATCCAGCCTGCATACACTTGCAAAGCACTACGTCCATACTCGGTCATCGGCAGATGTGAGCCTTGGTAGATGTGTTTTGTAGACTGCAGTGGCTCACCTTTAAGATGGTATGTTTTCAGGAGGTATTGTATTTCTGAGGTTGGTTTTATCCACCTTGGGACTGCTTTAGGACGTCCCATGGTCCTGTGTCCCCCAATGAGGCGAATGAGAAAAAGGAATTTTTGTGTGCGTTCACCATAAAATCCTTTTCTCTGAGCCCCTAATTGGGAGAGACAGCACCGTCCTTGTTGCCCGTTCTGGGCTGTTTAGTTTCTTTGTGGTTCTTTGAGTTCTCCTATCGCTACCTTCTAATATACTTGTATTCACTTTCTCCTGTTGCTTGGTCACTGAACTGGTTCGGCTTGTGCCAGCCAGAGGGTGTATATAGCAGGGGAGGAGTTAATTGTTTTTGCATATTCGATTAGTGTCAGCCTCCTAATGACTGCAACATAACACCCATGGTCCTGTGTCCTCCAATTAGTGGCTCAGAGAAAAGAGAGAAGGATTTTACAGGAGTACACACACAAATCTACCCCCCCTCCCCCCCTTCTTTTTTTTTTTTTTTTTTTTTCCAAAATGTTATGTTTTCTGATATGAATTGTACCATTCAAAACAACCACTAGTCATGCAAAAAACAAGCCCTAATACATCAGTTTCATGGAAAAATTAAAGTTGATCTGTCAGGAGGATCAACCCTCTGATATTGTTTGTACATGTCCCCCCTTGATTGTAAAGTGCTGTCAAATGTTGGAGCTATTGAATAAAAAATATATCCCTCCTAAGGGTACTATCACATTGCGTTCTGCTGCACGTCTGACCCCCCGCAAACTGTTTGAGTGATCACCTGTAGTAGACGTATTCTCCTGAAAAATGGTGCACGACAGAGCACACATTGACTGCACAGCTTTCCCTAAGAATCTGTCTCCAGAGCTTATTTTAAATAAAAGGGGTGTAAAGACTGACAGAGAGCACAGGGAGGCAGAAAGGGAGCACGGGGAGTCAGAGAGCGCACAGTGGGGCAAAAAGAGCACAGAGTGGGTAGATAGCATACAGTGGGGCAAAAAGAGTGTAGAGAGGGGTTGGAAAGAAAGCACAGGAAGGGAGCAGAGAGCACAGATGGGGCAAAAAGAGCGGGGTGGCAGAAAGCGCAAAGTAGGTAGAAAGGCGAAAAGAGGGGGACGAAAGCGCGCCCAGTGGGTCAAAAAGCACAGAGACCGTACCGTAGGGGCAAAAAGAGCACAGGGAGGGTGCAGAGCACATGAGGGCAGAGACTGGGAGGAAACAGCACAGGGGGGAGAGAGACTACATACAGGGAGCAAAGCACACAGGGAGACAGCACAAAGTAGAGAGTAGTAGAGGGAGAAAAACATCACAAAGGGGGAGAGAGACTGCACACAGGGGGAAGACTGCTCAAAGGAGAGTGCACGTGAGAAAAGAAGACGGCACAGGAGGAGAGAGACAGCTGCTGCTCCCAACACCACAAAACTCACCCCCATCGTAACATCACTGCCCTCTCGATGTGATAGCATCAGGCCCACAACTAGTTTAAAATATGCTTCCCAAGAATCTGCCTCCATGGCTTATGTTCGGCCCATAGATATTGTCAGCTTATTTACATACTAAGAAAAAATATGAACTTCTCTGGTATTGTAGATTTCAAGGCATCTTATTCAACTTTTTGTGATTTTTTTTTTTTTTTTTTTTTTTTTTTTTATCATTATTTTTTTTTATTTTTAAAACATACAAATGCTTCTGTTCATACTTTTGAGTGTTTTCTGCTTTTTTGTTTGGTATTTTTTTCGGCGGTTTCCATGCCAGAATACCCCTGAATGATGAATGTTGAGTGTTACATACACTAAAGGTAGCTTTACTGTCTTTTCCAGTAAGCGTACAGATTTTTTTCAGTGACTTGGTAATGCTATTTTACAGGTATGATGCATTGTGCATCTTGCTCCGCCACAGCAAGAATGTTCGCTACTGGTTTGCACATGGTGTTCTATTTGCTTATCCAAATCGCTTTTCTGAATATCTTCTGGAATGCCCAGTGCTGAAGTTAGAGGAGCTTTTGCAAAATTGGTTGTATTTATTGCACATTTTTCATTGCAAGATGGACCCTGTACTCTACCCTTTGCCACACCTGGACCATCAACTCAGGTAGGTGTACATTTTTCCTTTCAATAGTTTACCTTTCTATATTGCAGATTCCAGTGCTGAGTCTTATTTTAATGCTTGATTTTTTTTTTTTTTAGACTTACGATAATTTGAGCCTAAGTGATCAGTTGCTGAGGGCAGTCTTGAACCTTCTGAGGAGAGAAGTGTCTGAGCATGGACGTCATTTACAGCAGTACTTCAACCTTTTTGTCATGTATGCTAATCTTGGTAAGAAACATAATTTTAGGAGTATTAAAGTTTACAATAACCATTAGTTATTGCAACTCATACGTTTTTTTGTTTTTTTTTTTATTCCCCTTTCAGGCATGCAAGAAAAAACCCAGCTCTTAAAACTCAATGTGCCTGCAACATTTATGCTAGTAGCAATGGATGAAGGGCCAGGTCCTCCAATCAAATATCAGTATGCTGAATTGGGCAAATTGTACACTGTAGTGTCACAGCTAATCCGGTGTTGCGATGTATCATCGCGTATGCAGTCTTCTATAAATGGTAATGCAGTACAATAACATATTCAGCATGAGGAAACCCCAAGTGCTGTGTGGTCAGTTTTAACTTGTGTTTGACCAAGATGATGTAGAGCTGATTTATCAGAGTAAATGAGTTAATGATGAGTTTACAGGGGAGTGGAAGGCTAGTCTTCATAAATCTCACATGGCAGACTACGGGGCCTTTAAGAAACCTAGCAGCTCCATGGCAAACGGTCATTGCTCTGCATTAACCTCACACAGTGTGCCATTGACTGTCAGAAGTGACAGCTGATATCTTAAGACCTTTGTTTTTATTTATTTATTTTTTTAAAGAGGACCTGTTACAAAACCAGGCATGGTGATCCAATTACAGCACTGGATGCAGCATGTCTGCAGCATACAGACAAGTGGTCCCCCAGCACTTGAGCAGCCCTGTACCCCGAGATAATACACTTAGAAAACTTACATGCTCCAGCCACTAAGGAGGTGGCTAGGGGCCGGAGCCAAGGGCAGATTCACACCCCCTGCCAGCATTTAAACAGAGCTGTTTTTTTTTCTTTTTTTCAGAACCTGCCGTTTGGCTCCGCCTCTCAGGGGGCGGGGCTAAATGGACTTTCTGGGAGCGAAAGAAAAAAATTCTGTTTAAATGCTGCTGAAGAGGGAGAGAGTGATTGGCAGCGGTGGGCAGATTAAACATGCAGGGGGTGTGAATCTGCCCTTGGCTGCAGCCCCTAGCCACCTCCTTAGTGGCTGGAGCATGTAAGTTTTCTAAGTGTATTATCTCGGGGTACAGGGCTGCTCAAGTGCTGGGGAACCCCTTGTCTGCATGCTGCAGACATGCTGCATCCAGTGCTGTAATTGGATCACCATGCCTGGTTTTGTAACAGGTCCTCTTTAAAAAAATAAATAAATAAATCTTTATAACATAAGGGTGGGGAAAACTAGCTTCACTCCCAATTAACAAGACATCATCTGCTCTTGTCGAACACTTGACAGAAGAGGAGTGCTGGGACCTACACTAGTGAATGTCTTGAGATTAGGGCACCTTTCGTAATACAATTATATGCAGAAGTATAACAAAACTTTCATCATAAATTAGTATTTACTCTGGTTGCAATTGAAAATTGATGTTAATCTAGAGCAAAATTGCCATTGTATCTAGATTTTTTTTGCAGCAGCTTGTTATGGTGTCGCCCCTTGTGCTCTTGTTTCACACACTCTCCTAGTGTGGTAAATATTGGTAATCACACATGCTGCATAGTAAGCAGACCACCTGGGCTATCTTGTACACAGGCAGCGTAATAATGAAAGCAATTTGTGCAGTAAGAATCAGTGACGAAGAAATGGCATCTTGCCAGCATACGACACACTAGATAAATGTTCTCGAGAGAATCAAAGGAAACTAGGGGACATTATAACTAGTAAATAACAGCAATATTTCCGGATGCATTCAACAATTGATACCTATGAGAGAGGTCATGTTAAGTAAATTACTAGCTAATTATGGAATACTTGTTGGCTTTTGTACATACCCTGGTAATTTAGTGCAAATTCTACAATATGTATCATTCTTTTTTTTTTTTTTTTTTTGCTATGCCATTTCAGGTAATCCACCACTTTCCAACCCCTATGGAGATCCCAATTTATCCCAGCCTATAATGCCACTGCAACAGAATGTGGCAGAGTTGTTGTTTGTGAAAACCAGTTATGTAAAGAAAATAATTGAGGACTGCAGCAACTCTGAGGAGACCATCAAACTTCTACGATTTTGTTGTTGGGAGAATCCACAGTTCTCCTCCACAGTTCTCAGTGAATTGCTGTGGCAGGTGAGAAATCGGTGAATTAAAAAAAATATTGGCATTATGTAGGGATTAAATGGGCTGTTGAAAAGGTAAAGCAATCCTTTAGCCCATTGTTCCCCAACTTCAATCCTTAGGAGCCACCAACAGTGAATTTCAGTGTTTCTTGGTATTGAACAGGTGAAAATGTAATTACCTACATATTTGATGATTTCAACACCTGTGAAATACTAAGGAAATGCTGAAAACATCTACTGCTGGTGGCTCTTAAAGGTCCCGTCACACACAACGACGCTCCAGCGATCCTGACAGCGATAACGCTACCTGATCGCTGGGGAGCTGTCAAACAGGCAGATCTCCCCAGGGACCTGGGAGCCACTTCCCACATCGGAAGCAATGTTACCAGCGTCCTCCCTGCTTAGCTCAGCCTGTAAGCAGGGAGGAAGCTAGTAACTATGATATACATCGGGTATCTAGGCAGCATGCACTGCTTAGTTACCCGGTGTTTATCATAGCTGCCAGCTTCCTCCCTGCATACAGGCTGTGCTAAGCAGGGAGGACGCTGGTAACTATGATAAACACCGGGTATCTAAGCAGCGCACCCTGCCTAGATACCCGGTGTTTATTATAGTTACCAGCCTGTGAGATCGCTGATTGTTAGTCTCTCGCTGTCACACGCAGCGATGCGTGCTTACCAGCGGGAGACTAACGACCAAAAAAATGGTCCTGAGTCCTTTGCAGCGATCTCACAGCAGGGGCTTGATCACTGCTAGATGTTACACATAGCGACATCGCTGGAGAGATCGTTGTAACGTCACAAAACGTGTGACGTTACAATGATCTTACTATGTGTGACTGGGGCTTAAGGACTGAAGTTTGGGAACACTACTTTAGCCTTTATCTACTGAAGTGGGATTTGTTTTTAAATGTCATATTTAAATTGTCTCTTCAGGTAGGAAGTAGACTAACTCTAGTGCCACCTATTAGAAGAGGCAATCCTAAAAGTCAAAATTGACCCTTTAATGAGCCTTGTCATATGACTTAAAATTTATGCCAGACCAGAACCCCTTGTCAGTGCAAAGTATGAGATCTGATATGGCTGTATGAGAGTCTGAAACTGAGTCTAAGGAGAAAGCTTTTCTCACTGTAGAGATTGACACATCAATTCAGCATGCCACTAGTGGAGGAGACTTCTAACCGCAATGCAACTCTGGGATATGTCAATTGCCTCTTCAGGGAGTAAGTAGACAATCTCCTTAAATTCCCTTTAAATAATCATTTCCTGTATGACTTTAAATCTTTTGTGATGATCTGGAGGGATTTTGGCAAATTCTTCTTTACAATGTTACTTAAAGGGAATATGTCAGCAGGTTTTTGCCGTTTAATCTGAAAGCAGCATACTGTAGGGGCAGATTGTTTCCAGATTACAAGGGATGTAACTTGGACAGGAGTTTATATTGTAAAAGAGACCAGTACTTGCCTTATCCGTGAATGTACCGTATATGTCGGATTAGAAAACCCACTTTTGTTCCCCCAAATTTTGGGAAAAAGTGTGGAGGGGTGTTTCATAATCCGAATCTGTTTTGTACTGTAGGGGAGGGTGGGTGCGGCTCTGAAGTGGTGCCCGGGGGCTGGAACGGCCTGGATCAGGCTGCAAAGGCAGTGGGAGGTCGTGTGCCCCTGCTTATTAGCCTCATGTAATATACACAGCATTCAACTGTCCATCACCATTGGTGCTGAAGCCAGCGCCGAGATGTGGACATAGGAGCGGCACATACTACATATGCCTGCACTCAACCCCCCATCCCAGATATGGCCCCTCCATCACTCTATATGCCCCCCTGCTGGCACACGCACTGCGCAATAATGAACGCTGTTACCCTTTGTAGCTCGCTCCGTGCTCCCAGCTCAGTCATGACTGTGCACCCGGTCACATGATCCGATGCCTGGGACAGGCGCAGGTAGTTACCTCTTAGAATGAAGCGAGCTATGGAGGGTGAGTAACTGAGTTTATTACTTCTCCTTCGCATCATTGGGGGACACAGGACCATGGGTGTATGCTTTTTTGTCACTAGGAGGCGACACTAAGTAGAGATTAAAATTGAGCCCTCCTTCCAGCAGTATACACCTTGTACGTAGGTGTAGATCTTCAGTTTTAGCTTAGTGTCGCAGGAGGCACATGCAGTCTGTAGCTCAGACCACATCTACCATTTTTTACGTGTAATTTTTATTTTTATGGCACTATTTCATTCTCTATTTTTACTACCACTCTCCTGAGAGCATGGGGATCCAATACCCCGTCACGCAGGAACAACGGATCCTCACAAAGGACCCCTCTCTCCCAGCCCAGAGCTAGCAATAGCCACAGGTCAAAGCTGCATCCCCCTGCAGGACAGAGGGATGCACAGGCCAGCAGCACCCACAGTGCACAATACCATCCCCTTGCAGGACAGAGGGACACGTACGGCACATGGACAGATCTCACCTCCTCCAACAAAGGAGCAGGTGATTGAGCCCAGCAGCCAGCACACACACTGTGCACCGATCCATCTCTAAGGGATCTAGTGCACCAACGGCTGCAGGATCTGCGCCCACCTCGAGCTCCACAGCCAGGGCAGCCTTCTCCCAACCTCGGCGGCCCCAGGCCGGGACGCGCACCGCCAGTAAGTTCGGGGTGCGCGCCCAGGGCAGGGAGCCGAGCCACCATATCCCTGCACCGCTGCTGCTGCCCGTTGCCACCGCAGGTACCCGGCGCCGCTCCCGGGAGCCTCAGCATACTTTAGGCCCTGGTCTGGGCCTACATTTAGGTGCCGCCCATGACCCCAGCTCATTGGCCGCATGCACGCCACCGCCCCGCTTCATAGGGGCAAGCGCGATGACGCAGCCAGCCGCACCATCGTTAGCCGGGCAGCCAGACACTCAGGGTCAAGCACCCACCCCATTGGCCGAGCCTTACGTCACGGCCCCGCATCATAGGGGCGGGCACAAGGGCAAGGCAACAACCCAGCACCACAATTGGCCGCTGAGCATGTCGCTCAGGGCCAGAACACAGCCCACACAGAGGGGCCGGCGACAGACCCCTATATATCACGCCCACAACTGCTTAAGGCCAGTCACCACATAGCCCACTTAATAGGGACACAGCTCTCAATCACGCCCCAAAACCGGTGCGAAATTCACAAACAAAGCAGCTACAGCTGCACAAATACACAGCCCTCAGGTAATAAGCCTGGAGTTAATACTTGCCTACCCCTCCGACCAGCTAAAGTAGGGTGGGATTAGCCCCTTCCCAAGGGGGGCCACACAAAGCCCACATACCACCCAGGCACACATTCATGTCAGTCCTTTTGTTCCAGTGCCTCTTCAAGAGTGAGACCCCAGCACGTCACGGACGGCACAACAGGGGACACACGATCCGGGTAAGCTCCATTAGGAGACCCTCTTTCCTGCAGATTTCCACCCTTGTCCAGTGGCGGCTCCCCTGCCCTCATAACAAACCAGTTAGTACACTGCAGTGCCATCGCTGACAGTAATCTGGTACACAATGGCAGACCCCAAACCATCCAAAGAAAAAAGCAAATGCAATCCAGGGAACAAGACATCCTGCACAAGTTGCCAGATCCTGCTCCCACGCAAACATGTGTCCCAATGGTGCAAGGACTGTGAACCTGAATATCCCACTGAGGCCACCACTGACGCAGGTCCCAGTACGTCTGACGTCCCTCCATGGAGTATGACACTGTCGCGACAGCTAGACTCAATAGTCCAAATATTGCAGTCCCGTCCCTTACACAGCCTGTGACCACAAACGTCACCCCTCCCACTCCAGCAGGGAACATTCCCAGCCTACGGCACCTCTGCCCTCTAGAAGACGGACTAGTACCAGTCCGTCCCAGAGATAATCCCCCAGTACGTCAATCCAGAGTAACAGGTCCTGCTCCCCTTCACCTTGTCACTCCGAATCACGCTTCGAGGGCGAACTTTAAGAACCAGATGCACCCTACGAAACTGACACTACAGACACCCAGGAATTGGTTAACAGCCTCATTGAAGCTGGTAACAGGACAATGAACATTAATGACGAGTGTGTCACCACACCAGAGCGCAGTTTGTCTTTCACAAAGACTAAACGCCCTCGCTGTGTTTTCTCTAACCAGAAGGCGTTTAATGACATAGTCCAACAACACTGGGACCGGCCCGACAAGCGCTTTCCAGGCCGCAAGACCATTGAAGCCAAATATCCCTTTACCCCAGACCAGCACGAAAAATGGGCTGAGTCACCAGCCGTGGACCCCCCAGTGTCGCGCCTAGCTAACAAGACTTTGCTTACTCTCTCGGATAGCTCATCTATCAGAGATACAAATGACCGTCAACTCTACAGTCTAGCGTGCTCAATTTTCGAAGCCTCAGGAGCAGCTCTCTCTCCATTGTTCACTATGGTGTGGGTAGCCAAAGCAGCAGGATCCTGGATCCAGGACCTACAAGACACGCTGCAAGACCCCGACCAGAACCCAGCCGACCTGCTTGAACTGCTCTCAAAAGCACAGCAGTACTTCCTACTAGCGTCTATAGACGCAGCCAACTGCTCTGGACTGGCAGCATGAAACGCCATCTCCATGCGCCGAACCATATGGCTCAGGGGCTGGCACGCAGATTCAACATCAAAAGATCCCTTATAAATCTAGCATACCAAGGAGTTCGCCTATTCAGCAAAAAGCTCAACCAGCTCATCTCAAAACCGGCGTCATAAAACCAGTACCACAAAACGAGCAGTTCAAGGGTTACTGCTGAAACCTGTTTGTCGTTCCGAAAAGACGGAACTTTGCATCCCATCCTAAACCTCAAACTTCTCAACAAGTTTCTAAAAATCCGACCGTTCAGAATGGAATCCCTACGCTTAGTTATCGCGTCTTTAGAAAAAGCTCCTCGGAAGAAGCCTTGCAAAATGCGTAAGGGGGCGGCGGCCACTGATAGGTAACATTCAGACCCATGAATTGATTTATTTTGACTGTATTTGTGATTTATTTGCTTGTTGTGCACCCAGTTTTGGGGCATTATACTAGTTACCTGATATTGGACAGCCAGTAGGGTACTGTTATATATCTGGCTGTACTTAACATATTTCATGTGGTCACCTATCTTGTGTGCTGTGTTGCATCACTTTTATTTACGGCACTTATGCTGTCATTTTAATAAAGTGCACTTTACTTTTGAACTTTGGCCTGACTCCTGGGTTGTTTTATATGAAGCCTACGTACGGGTGTAAACTGCTGGAAAGAGGACTCCATTTTAATCTCTACTTAGTGTCGCCTCTTAGTGGCAGAAAAGCATTCACCCATGGTCCTGTGTCCCCCCGTGATGAACTAGGAGAAAAGGATTTTACAGTGAGTACACAAAAATCCCTGTATTTACTGTGTGCGCGTCAGTGGGGGGGCGCTTTGTGCGCCTCACGTGGGTGGGCTATGTGTGCCATCACGTAGGGGGGGGGCCCATATTCAGGATAGGGGGACAAATATATACCAGGATGGGGGAGGTCATATATACCAGGATGAGGGACATATATACTGATTGTAAGACTGACACTGGCATTATAAGATGGACTCCATTTAACATAATATTTTTTTTCTCTTTTCCTTCACCAAATTTGGGTTGCGTTATAATCTGGTGCGTCTTATAAAGCGAAAAATACAGTAATTTATTGATCCATGTTAAAATCCATGTCGAAAAAATAGGCAAATATGTACATTGGTACAGGCACAGAGGGAAGCAAAATATCAAAAGCAACATGTTTCTGACCTCCAGCAGTCTTTAAGCTCTTCTTGAATGTTTGTATAACATTCAAGAAACATTCTCTTGTATTCTCAATTGAAATTTGCTGGCATCTCGATACGACTACAAGGAGCACCAATCCATGTCACAGTTGTACAAGTCTCCTCACAAACAGATACCGAAGAAAAGGACGTTGAACTATTCTACAGTCTAACTCATGAAGAAATTGACAAGATGTCAATACAAGACTTACTATCATGAGGGACTTGAATACCAAAGTGAGCTACAGCAAACATGGAAACTTTGGAATTGGTGAACAAAATGAGGGTGGAGGAACTCTCATTAAAGGACTTATTCGGCTTAAATCAGTCTTTACACTATTGGGCTACACAGATACAAGTAGATAGATGGTAATTGCCTACCTGATCTGCTGTAAGCCCTTCTCTCATGTCGGCACCTGTCTCAGAGCGGTCACATGACCTCTCCTGCAGTGATTTTGCTGCTTCCTGTGATGTCACGTCCCGACCACACAGCATTAGCTTATCCTCTGCCCTGTAAACAGCATCACAGCCCAGACACTAAGAGTGACAGCCGACTCCCCTCTGCTAACCCAGCCCATGTGTGCGGAGTAGAGAGGAGCTGTTTGAGGCTGGATTGCATGGACACTGCAGGTACACAGAGCAGCTCCCAGACAAGTGGCTCTGTCTGTATGCAGTGCCTGCACTCACCCAATTTTTCCCTCCTTGCACTTTCAGGTCCATTGCTGTAGGAGTTGCTTGCTGGAACCTGTTTGTGTAATAATGATGAGTTGTTTGTGAATGATCCTTCACTGCTGTTGCTGAGAAGTGTTGGCTCTCTACAGGGAGCTGAGCCAATTTATTTTTTGTTTGTAACCCCATTACTGCTGGTGACTGGGTACTGGGAGAAAAGCAGGAATTGCAGTGCTAGCTGTGCAGTTGTGAGGACTTGTGGGGCTCCTCCTAAATGCAAGCTTACATTCAGTCATTGGCTCCGTAGTGCTCATTGATCTGTGATGATATTATCATTAGGCTCTTTTGCTTTTTTGCTGGCACAATATATAAAGTGTCAATGTATAAAGTGTTTATATGACAAATTAAATTGACCATCGTGAAGACCTTCCGAAATCACGAATTGAGAATCTACAGATGGATTTCACCAAATAGGGCCTATACGATTCGGACTGACTGAATTATAACTATGTCTGAGCATTGCTTGTTCTGATCTTGGGGTGAGTTTGCTGGGACAGCCAGCTGTGGGAAGAATAACTGTCTGAAATGTATTCCATTTGTCATTCTCATTGTGGAATAGTGGACTCCCAGATTGGAATTGACCTCAATACCTTTCTCTGATTGTTGGACAGCACCAATTGCTTCTCCTAAAATCATTGCTCATGTATTGCCTTCTTTCTGTTGATTTAAAATGTGCCTGAAAGTTCTAGACCAGTCAACTGCCAAAACTTCTGCTTTTACAGAGGTGGTTATACTTGAAAGTTCAACAAGAGCAATAGTATTCGATTAGCAGCACCATGCTGCTACTTGCCCTCCTAATTGCTATAGAAGCAGTAAAGATAAATGTAATTTTTCACACTTCCTCTGCATTGAAGCCCAGTTTATGCTAAATAATTAATAAAATTGTGTGTTGTCAGCTCATAATGTATTTACTTAAGTTTGGGAACTTTCAGGGACCAAATATTTTATGTATAAGGACATAAATGCCCCTCCCTCCCCCACACACGCAAAAAAAATAATTTGTATAGTGTGTACTTACTTTTTCTAATGTAGATAATGTTCATATCTATCAAATCTTTGTCAATAACTAAGCGGCTTTAATAATACTGCACTCTGTTCTGTGAGTAATTACTTTTTTTTCCCCCAACCTTTCTGTAGGTGGCTTATTCTTACACCTATGAGCTCAGACCCTACTTAGATTTGTTACTCCAAATCTTGTTGATTGAAGACTCCTGGCAGACCCATAGGTGAGTGCCTTTATTAAGGCTTTGTGACAATAATCATCTTTATATAGCACCAATAATATTAAATAATAAAACTTCATTTTGTTAGCCAGTTTTTTCTTTGTCACCTGCATCTTTTAAATTTTTTTCTGTTTTATAGGATTCATAATGCACTTAAAGGAATACCAGATGACCGAGATGGTTTGTTTGATACCATCCAGCGCTCAAAGAACCACTATCAGAAGAGAGCTTATCAGTGCATAAAGTGCATGGTGGCTCTCTTCAGCAACTGTTCTGTCGCTTACCAAATATTGCAGGTAAGGGGGTTTGTCTTTTATTGGAAGTGGCAATATGAACCATGTTAAATGGATTTTAGCGATATTCCATCCATGAGAACTGAACAGAAGTCACTACTTTTCTGATCATCATAATGGGAGACCCAGACAATGGGGTTTAGGGCACTGCCCTCCGGAGGCCACACTAGGTACTACAAGTTTGTAGACACCGCCCCCTCCGCTTATAAACCCCTACTGCAGGGAATATCCTCAGTTTTAAACTTGGTGTGCTCTGAGGTATCACACGCTTTGCTTGCACATCACAGCATTCTCACAGCTTACGTGATGGCGTCTGAAGACAAGGTAGGTCCCGGTCGGGGACCTCCGGCAGTCTCCCTGTTCACCCCTGGGGAACACACAGGTTGAGGTACCGGAGGGCTCTGAGCCTGGACACGTTGTGTTCTCCCGGTACGCTGCCGCACTCCTTCCCATCCCCCCTGGGGGCTCTGGGAAGTGGGAGACAGGAGCCTTGCACAGCTCCGCTCCGTCCGAGGCCTCCCTAAACGGTGCTTACAGACCGGACTGGAGCCAGCCCAGTCCGAGGCCTCCCTAATGGGGCTTACAGACCGGACTGGTGCTGAACCCCGTCCGAGGCCTCCCATTATATGGTGCTTACAGACCGGACCGGCACTGAGGTACCCTGTGTGTCTCCGGTGTGCCTGGGGGTAGTGTCTGACACTATTGTGTTGTGACACTCAGACCGCGCGCAACCCTCGGGTCCGCGGTTCTGACGGTGTATCCTGTGCTGGGGTCACCATAGCTGACCGCCCTGTGTGTCACAGGGGCTGCGGCTGCGGGCTACAGAGTTTTTGTCTGAAGCCCTGGGTATAGTGTTGATACTATATCTCCCGCGCTGCGGGCTCCAGCACCAGATTACTGAGCTGGCTGCTTGGAGAGATGGGGAGCAGCCCATGAGATGTGGGTGTGTGTGTGTGTGCTTCCCGCGTGTTTGTGGCGCCGCCCACGACTGGTCTGGCGGCGGCCATTTTCTCCTCACTTCCCTACTGGGTCTGAATGAGTGCACTACTGCGCTCCCAGGAGAGTCCGGTCATTACCCTCGCGGAGGCCACACACACATCGCTCCCCTCCACCGCATTGAAGCGGTCGCTAAGCCGCCGGTGTTCCGGTTTCCTACTTGGCTTATTTTTCTCCTCTGCTGTCGGCATGTCCCCAGCAAAGAAGAGTACTGCTAAGGCAGACAACTCCACCACTACCTGTGCTACATGCAACGGGACGCTGGTTGGGGGGTCCTGCAATAACTGCGGACGCCCAGAGGCCCGGACTGATACGGCAGAGTCTGCAGCTCCGGTGCTGTACCCTGAGGTTCAGGTGATCCCAGGGCAATGGGAAACACAGAATAAGATTAATGAATCTGTGTTGTCCAAGCTGTCCTCCATGTCGCAATCCCTGGAGGCACTGACTAGGAGACTGGAAAATCCAGCTGCTCCCTCAAGTTACCCCCGGGTGTCACCCTTCGCTACCGCGAGACCCCTTAAGCGGGCTCACCGGGATGAATCACCCGAGATCCAGAACCTCTCTGAGGAGGAGCGTCACTCTGACTGTGACGAGGATGATGGGGGTTCAATACTTGAGTCTATGTCAGAACCACCTGATGGGGTGGAGGATTTGGTATCCTCCATAAACGAGACTCTTCGTCTCGTGGCACCCCCTGAGGAGGTGGTACTCCATCCGAAGGAGGTTTATCAATGGCTGCAGCCGGAGGCTCGCCCATGTGGCTCCTTTATGGACCACACTAATTTTGGAAGGGTGGTTAGAGCACCCAGGGTTCACCCTGGGCGGCGTTATGTCCGCAAATCTAGGGACACTCGCTTCCCCTTCCCCCAGGAGGTGCTTCAGGAGTGGTCGCAGTCCCCGAAGGTGGACGCTTCCATGACCAGGATTGCTGCACGCTCCCTTTTCTCTGCCTCTGATAGCTCCTCATTGAAGGACGCGACGGATAGACAGGTCGAACAACTCGCCAAGTCTTCCTATGAGGCTGTGGGGTCTTCATTTGCCCCTAATTTTGCCACGGTCTGGACTCTGCAGGCAATCACCACCTGCTTGGATGGTATCACGGACCTGGCGGGGTCCAATCCTGAGGTCCTAGCGCTTACTGATAGGGCAAGGGCCTATGCTGATTACACCAGGACTGCGACCCTAGAAACTGCCACCCGCTCTGCTGTGGCTTCGGCCAATGCTATAGCGATCCGCAGGTTGTTGTGGCTGCGTCTCTGGGATTCTGCAGAATCTTCCATTTTCGGGTGACAGGCTTTTTGGTACCGAGCTGGATAAGCTGATAAAGGATTCTGCGGAGTCTAAGATCCCACAGAATAAGCCTAAGCCACGATATTCCGTCAAAAAGGAACCCCAAACAGTGGTCCTTTCGTTCCAGCTCGCAGTCATCAGCTTCTTCCGCTCGGGCGGACAGAGGAGGCAAGCCCTCTACTCAGTGGCGCCCCAAGGGTCGCCAGAAGAAGTCAACGGGGGCAACGGCTGCCACCCCCAAAACCACTTCCGCATGACTCGCTCTCCAGTCCTGCCGCCCCACAGGTGGGGGGCCGCCTGTCCCGATTTCAGGACAGATGGTTACTCCACGTCCAAGACTGGTGGGTCCGAGACGTAGTCTCGAGCGGCTACAGGATAGAGCTGACGTCGCGGCCGGCACACCGATTCCATCGGTCTGTTCCATCTCCAGACGAGGCTCAGGCTTTTTATCTGGTGTTGGAGGGACTCCGCAGAGACGGAGTGGTGGTCCCAGTGCCTACGGGGGAGAGGTTATGGGGTTTTTACTCCAACCTCTTTATCGTCCCGAAGAAGGACGGCTCTTTTTCGCCCGGTTCTAGACCTCAAGCTGTTCAACCGTCACGTGTTGGTTCGGAAGTTCCGCATGGAATCCCTGCGCTCCGTGATCGCGGCTGTGTCGCAGGGAGACTTCCTAGCGTCCATAGATATCCGAGACGCTTACCTTCACGTACCCATTGCATCGGCTCATCAACGCTGGTTGAGATTTGCAGTGGGGGACGAACACTACCAGTTCGTGGCTCTGCCTTCGGGTTGGCCTCGGCTCCGCGGGTGTTCACGAAAGTGATGGCATCTATGATGGCTCTCCTACATGCGCAGGGACACGCCGTCATACCCTATCTAGACGACCTGCTGGTCAGAGCGCCATCAGAACATCTTTGCCGGAAGAGCCTGGAGGTGACCATGAAGTCTCTGGAACAGTTTGGGTGGCTTCTCAATATTCAGAAATCGACCCTGGTTCCGACCCAGTCACTGACATATCTGGGCATGGTCTTCCGCACGGACTCAGCTCTGGTGTCCCTGCCACGAGTCAAACAGCTGGCCATCCAATCGGGAGTCCAAGATGTCCTCCTGTCACCACACTCATCCATTGGGGTGTTGATGAAACTGGTGGGCCGCATGGTGGCAGCGATAGAGGCGGTGCCTTTCGCGCAGTTTCGCCTCCGTCCTCTCCAGCTGGAAATTCTCCGAAGATGGGACAAGAGGACGATCTCGCTGAATCGGCTGATGGCCCTTTCACGACCGACCAGGGATTCCCTGCAGTGGTGGCTCCAACCACGTCACTTGTCACGGGGCCGGTCTTTCCTCAAACCGTCATGGTTAGTGGTGACCACCGACGCCAGTCTGAAGGGCTGGGGAGCGGTGTTCTTACACCACAGGGCTCAAGGCCTCTGGACTCAGTCGGAGTCGGCGTTGCAGATCAATGTGCTGGAGATCAGGGCGGTCTATCTGGCGCTCTTGGCGTTTCAGAAGTTACTGTCAGGACAGCCCATCCGGGTTCAGTCCGACAATGCGACGGCCGTCGCCTATATAAATCATCAGGGAGGGACCAGAAGTGCTCAGGCCCTCGCCGAAGTCCACCGCATTCTATCCTGGGTGGAGGACAACGACTACCTGATCTTCGCAGTTCACATCCCAGGGGTCGAGAACTGGGAGGCCGACTACTTGAGCCGACAGGGGATGGACGCCGGAGAGTGGTCTCTTCATCCGGATGTCTTCCGGGACATCTGCGGCAGATGGGGCACTCCGGACGTGGATCTGATGGCCTCACGGCTGAACCATCAGGTGCCACAATACATGGCGAGATCATGGGATCCTCAGTCTCTGGGGGCGGACGCCCTGATCCTGAGTTGGTCCGACTTCCATCTACCATATGTGTTCCCACCGCTAGCATTGATTCCCAAGGTTCTGTGGAAGATCAGGACGGAGTGCAGCGTAGCCATTCTAGTGGCACCGGGTTGGCCCAGGAGGTCCTGGTATCCGGATCTGTGGCAACTGTCAGGCGGGAACCGGTGGGCTCTTCCAGAACGCGCAGATCTTCTCGCGCAAGGCCCCTTCTTCCACCTCAATTCCAGGGCCCTCAGATTGACTGCATGGCTCTTGAGGCCTGGCTGCTAACATCCAGAGGATTCTCCCCTACTGTGGTTGCCACTATGAATCGGGCTAGGAAGCCTGTATCACGGAGGATTTACCACAGAACGTGGAAAATCTTTTTCTCCTGGTGTGCCTCTGGTGGACGGTCACCGTGGCCCTTGTCCATTCCGACCTTGTTGGCTTTCCTACAATCGGGTTTGGAATTGGGTTTATCCCTCAGCTCCCTGAAGGGTCAAGTATCAGCTCTTTCAGTGCTGTTTGACAGGCGCTTGGCGCTCCTTCCTAAGGTTCGTCAATTTCTCCAGGGAGTGTCTCGGGTGGTCCCGCCGTATAGGCGACCACTGGACCCTTGGGATCTCAACATGGTCCTGGCGGCTCTACAGAAACCGCCTTTTGAGCCATTGAGAGAAGTTTCCCTCTCTTGTCTGTCACAGAAGGTGGTCTTTCTGGTGGCAATTACGTCTCTAAGACGGGTTTCTGAATTGGCTGCACTATCGTGCAAGTCGCCTTTTCTGGTGGTCCACCAAGACAAGGTGGTGTTGCGCCCGCGGGCAGAATTCTTGCCAAAGGTGGTTTCCACTTTTCACTTGAACCAAGAGATTGTTCTTCCATCATTCTGTCCTGCCCCTGTTCATCAGGTTGAGCGCGACCTCCACACTCTGGACCTCGTACGGGCTGTACGCATTTATGTGTCCAGGACTGCCTCCTTCCGGAGTTCGGACTCATTGTTCGTACTGACGGCAGGTCGCTGTAAGGGGTCCGCGGCGTCAAAATCGACCTTGGCCAGATGGATCAAGGCACCCATTCAAGAGGCCTACCGTTCTTCTGGTTTGCCTCTCCCGGTGGGCTTGAAGGCGCACTCGACCAGAGCTGTCGGTGCTTCCTGGGCTTTGCGACATCGCGCTTCTGCGCTACAGGTGTGTCAGGCGGCCACTTGGTCCAGCCTGCACACTTTCTCTAAGCACTATATGGTGCATGCCCATGCCTCTGCGGATGCAAGTTTGGGCAGGCGGGTCCTCCAGGCGGCGGTTGCCCACCTTTGAGGGGGACCATGTATATCAACGTCTTTTGAGGAACTTTTCCCGCCTGGGGTTCGCTTTAGGACATCCCCATTGTCTGGGTCTCCCATTATGATGATCAGAAAAAAGAGAATTTTGTTTACGTACCGTAAATTCTTTTTTCTTGAATCATCAATGGGAGACCCAGCACCCACCCAGTTGTTCCGTTGGATGTTTTGCATTTGACCTGTTCCCAGTTGGGACAGTTTATTCCGGGTTGTTGGACCGTCTGTGCACGGTTTCTTTCCCGATGTTTCGGGTGTGGTTTAGGTTGTCTCCTCGCAGCTTATGGACCAAACTGAGGATATTCCCTGCGGTAGGGGTTTATAAGCGGAGGGGGCGGTGTCTACAAACTTGTAGTACCTAGTGTGGCCTCCGGAGGGCAGTGCCCTAAACCCCATTGTCTGGGTCTCCCATTGATGATTCAAGAAAAAAGAATTTACGGTACGTAAACAAAATTCTCTTTTTTTTAGGTTGAGTAACTAGTGATGAGCGAGTAGTGAAATGTTAGGATTATTCTAAGCGATTACTTTTACTATTCGGGTATTCATCTTGAATACTGAACCTAATACAAGTCAAAGGGGAAACAGAATAGTTTTCTGGATGATTTCCCTGAAAAATATTTGCGTATCCTATTGACTTGCATTAGGTTTAGTATTGGAGAAAAATATCCGAATACTAAAGTATTACATTTGAACAATCTGACCCCGAATATTTCACTATTAGTAACCACAGATTTCCTTAAACCCTTTTGATTATGATGTACCGTATTTTTCAGACTATAAGACACTCTGAACTAAAAATGCACCCAGATTTTAGAGGAGGACATTAGAGAGAAAAAAATTAAGCAAAGATTGTGGTTATAATGCACTGTTCTGGGGAAGGTGGGTAGAAGTCCCCATCTTGGGCCCCTTCTAGGTAACATATGGCCCCACCATCGTGGTGTATACAGTGCTGTGCAAATTAATTGGGACAAAGCATTTTTTTTAAGTAAAATCGTAAGTTGATTACCTGTCAGTGATTCAAACCAGTTTTAACTGCTTTGATCAGGTGTGAGTGTACAACCTTGAGTAACAAAATGTGGTTTGACTGGTTTTAGTCAGAAAATAACAGCTAGCTGCCCCCTCATCTTCAGTTGAGAGCTTGTTTCTGTGAGGAGTGGTTTAGTGTACTTTTTCTCTGTGTGATTCGTACCTGGAAAAATGGATGTTACTCCACGGAAGAGGTCTAGAATTATTACTCTTAATGAACATACATGTCTGACTGTAAGAGAAATCGCTTGTATCGTTGGTATTGGAAAATCTACCGTTTCAAGAATAATTCACACACACAATGAAACTGGATCGTTTTCTCCAAACCGAAAAGGGAAATGTGGAAGAAAAAGGAAAACGACACCAAGAACTGATAAAACACTTATCAGAAATAGTAAAGTTAATGGAAGAAAAACTTGCTGTGTCCCAATTAATTTGCACAGCACTGTAATCCCTATCCCAATCCTGGATATGGCCCCCAACCCAGATATTATAACCCCCTGTCCTGGGATATATAAACTTCCCCTCCTGGGATACAGCCCCCCCAGTCCTGGGATGTAGCCTCCCATCCTGGAATACGGCTCTCCGTCCTGGGATATGGCTCCCACCATCTTGGCACTTTACCCCCATCCTGGATATGGCTTCCCCATAGTTGTACATTACCCCTATCCTAGATATGGCCCTCTCATTTGGAATATGCCCCCTATCATCCTGGATATGGCCCCCTATGTTGCCGCACACAGGAAAATGACAAACAATGTTAAGACTCGCCCTCCGGTGCTTGCCTTAGTCTCTCCCTGCTTGCAGCACTCGCGGTCCAAGTCCTCCTTTGTCCCTGAGGCAGCCGGTCATGTGATTAGAGTGCGCTGTGATGTCACTGTGCTGTACAGGTCACATGATCGTCTGCCTCAGGGAGACAGGAGGACTCAAACTGCGAGTACTGCAAGCAGGGAGAGACTGAGGCAAGCGCTGTAGGGTGAGAGTTACATTGTTTGTTATTTCTCCTTCGCCTCATTGGGGGACACAGGACCATGGATGTTATGCTGCTGTCCACTAGGAGGCAACATTAGGCAGAATCTGCAAAAAGATTAACAGTGGCTCCTCCTCTGCAGTATACACCCCTGGACAGGCACTGTCCTAACCAGTTTTTGCTTATTGTCATAGGAGGCACACATACATTTTTAGTGCTCCTAAAAATGTTTTCGCTTTTTGAATTTTTACTTCAAGAAGAAGAAACGTGGGTCTCTGACGAGACTCCCGGCATGGTCCCTCCTCAGCCCCCCACTATTGGGGGTGCCTGGTTGAGGTCGACGTTTTTCCCCTAACACCCTAACATGCCGCTCCTTCCTCGGCCCCCAATGTTGGGGGCGCTGGGTTGAGGTTGAGACGACGATCCTCCTTCCCCATTTCCCCACTGTTGGGGTTACTGGGTTGAGGTCGAGGTGAAGGACAAAGGCCCCTGATGGTGGAGCAGCATCCCTCCCTAAATACCCCTTTGGGGTTCATTTAGGTTGAGACACTACAAGTAGAGCAATCAGGTGCAGCACCCCAGGAGTCTTCAGCCCTGGTCAGCCACTCCATACACTTTAGCGGCAGCGTGCTCGCTGCAGTGCACCCAGGGCACACAGGTTCACTGTGTACTCCTGAGGGGGCCGGGGGACCAGCAATGGGGCAGCTAGCACTAGCAAGGACACAACTTGCCTGTGCCCTGCAGCAGCCATCACTAAGGCTGCACAAAAGCTGATTCAGTGGACCCAGTACTCTGGGTCCATTGTGGGAGCCCACACTGGGTCGCCGCTACCTGCCCCCCTTCACCCCCCCGGACCTCTGCGCAGCCCTGGAGTGTTTTTCGACTACAAGGTTCTAATTTAGACCGTGGCTTCGGCCTACACCGCTGCTGCCGCCTTTTCCACGCCCCTCGGCCCGCCCCCCAGATGACGGATGATGCTGCCAGCGTCAAAGCAGGGGGCGACTGCATTGCAAAGAGTGCGCTTCCCTGTATTATCGTGCTCTTATCTCACCGCTCCGCCCCCTCCTTCCTCCTCTCTCCCTCTATGGCGGCCATTACAAGCCTCGTGGAAGGAGGCAAGGTGGCAGCAGTAAGGAAGACAGCGCTGCTCAGCCGCTTAGTCTCCGGGGGACACAGGACAAAGGGACGCTGGACACTGTTGGGACACATCGAGGTGAGGTAAGTTCCCAGCAGAGGTTTCTTTCTCCTCTGCTGGGGCTACTTCTCTGCAGGGCACTCCTACACAGGCTCAGGAACCCTCTCCCATTATGCTGGGGCCAAAGAGCAAGAGAACTAGGGCTCACACATCTTACTATGTTTCTCCTTCGCCTCATTGGGGGACACAGGACCGTGGGTGTTATGCTGCTGTCCACTAGGAGGGGACACTAAGTATACTTCTAAAAAACAAGAAAACAGTGCGACTCCTCCCCTGCAGTATATACACCCTGGCTGGCTCCAGCCTCACCATTTTTTGCTTAGTGTCTCATTAGGAGGTAGATGCGGTCCAAGGACCACAATACTAGTACATAATTAGCTTTTTTTTCCTCAGATTTTTAGGTTTTTTGTTTATTCCTTTTTTACCAAGGATACTAGAGGGCGACGGTATCTCTGCATACCTATTTCCCAAAACCAACAACAGACGGGAACGCGGGGTGTTACCTCCACGTACCCCCTTCTGCCTCGGTGGACAGGAAGCAAGGCGACGGTTCCTCAGCGTTCCGATTTCCTTGTGTTCCGTTTTTTCGCCGGCGTTATTCCCTACTTCTCCCCTATCCCTGCGGGATCCAGGGTGACATGCACAGCAACCTTCCAGGATCTCTGGAGCAGATCCTGCGGACAGGGACGCCAGGCTGACACCCTCCTCATATTCTTGGGATTATGAGTCGAGCATTCAAGATGCCCTCCCCATTCCCTGCCTAGGGCTTTGGGTTGAGGGCCTCCATAAGGTAAGCAGAGCTCCCTTGGGACCCTGCATGTCTTTGTTGCCTTCCCTCCTCGCTCCCTAGCCCTGGGCTGCAGATCTCTTTCTAGCCCCTGAAGGGCTTCAGCTATCTCCCTTAGCTCCCCTAGCCCTGGCCTGCGGATCTTATTCTAGCCCCTGTAGGGCTACAGCGTTTACCTCTTAGCTCCCCTGGCAGGGGAACTGGACTCTGCTGCAGGGATCAGGGGACCGAGGGTGCCCGCGGCGGGCCCTTCCCGCACTTCCGCGCCGATGCGCGCTCGTTTTCGGCCTCAGGGGCCTAATTGAGCCCCCGGCTTGCGGCCTGCTCCTAAGCCCGCCCCGGTTGCCGCCCCTCGTCGCCGCCTCCGGGTGACGTCAGGCGGCCGGGAATTAGAGTTCCCGGCCGTGTCACTGTGGACGGATCTTCTCTCCCTGGCGCGTCTCGCTCATCGCGAGACCTTCTGCGCGCCTTTTCCCTGGGAGAAGACGCCCTGGCCGCCATCTTCTGTGCCCAGCTGCACGTGGGACGCCTTTCCTCTGGGGGACACCGGACCTTGCCTGCGGCCCATTGGGAGCGGTAAGGGGCACAGCATTCGCTGGTGCCCTCTGTCTGCTTGTTCTTTAGCTGTGCACTCCTCCCTTCAGTTTAGCATCTGCTGCTTCTCACCTAAGCAGCACAAATAGTGTCACCTAGATACTGCAGCTCTCCATAACTATGCAGAACTCCAGAAGCAACAAGAAGGGCTCTAAGATAGCTACCTTCTATGCCTCTTGCGCAACCTGCAAGACCCATCTGCCCAGCGGTCAGACGACCCCTCTTTGCCAGGCCTGTGACCCATCTAATACAGAGCCGGCCAGTGCAGCTGCCCCTGTTCCTGAGGTTTCCTCGGAACCCAGCGCCTCTGCCGCAACTGGTAGTCCCCGCGCCACCCCGGAATGGGTTGTCTTCTTGTCTCAGTCCTTAACTCAATCCATGGAAAGACTAACGTCGACCCTGATGCAGGCCTTGCATACCCAACCCACGCCAGACGCCCCTGAACCCCCCAAACCCCCTGAGCCCGAACAGACTGCTGCTCAGGGCCACGATTCTGACCCCAGGGACCAGAGACAGGAGTCTTCCTCCCACCGGGCCTCTCTTAAGAGAAGGGACCCCCCTCCTTCCCCTTCAGGGAGCTCCCAGGGTTCCCCGTCCCATGACCAGGGACCAGGGTCCCCTTCGTCTCAGGGTCCATACGATTCTGACCCGGAGCAGGAAATGTCACTTGACTTGGACAACCCTAACACTCAGTCTATGATTCAGGACCTGATTACGGCCGTCAATCAGACCTGTAAGGTTGATAGCCCCACTTTAGAAACTCCAGGGTCCGCAATATCATTTAAACGTACAAAGCGCCCACACAAGTTTTTCACGGACCACCATGAGTTCCAGGAACTTATGACGAAATACAGGACTCGCCCAGATAAACGTTTTGGTAACCGAAAAGCCATGGAATCTCGCTATCCTTTTCCCCCTACTGTAAGCCAGAACTGGGCTGAGTCCCCACAGGTTGACCCGCCAATCTCCCGTCTGGCCACGCGCACACTCCTCTCCCTTCCAGACGGATCATCTATCAAGGATCCTACCGACCGACAGGTTGAGCAACTAGCTCGGTCTATTTTTGAGGCTTCTGGATCGGCATTGTCCCCTACTTTTGCCTCAGTCTGGGTAGCTAAAGCGGTTACTTCCTGGGCGTCCTCTCTCCGTGATAATTCTCCATCCCTGGCAGAGTCCGAGATGGCTGCCCAGATCTCTGTCGCGGCTGAATATATACTTCAGGCTTCCCTTGATGCTGCTAGCTGCTCAGCTATTGCAGCGGCTAACGCCATCACCATCCGCAGAGCGCTCTGGCTGCGTGAATGGAAGGCAGACTCGGCCTCCAAGAAATCCCTGACCAGCCTGCCATATCTCAGCGGGCGACTGTTTGGGGAAAAGCTTGACAAGCTGATTTCGGATGCCACTGGAGGGAAGAGCACTTCCCTCCCACAACACAAGCCGAAACGTCCCCCTTTCAGACTTCAACAGACTCGGTTTAGGTCCTTTCGCAACTCATCTGGATGGTCGACCTCCCGCCCCTCACAGGCTAATACCAGATTCCCACGGAGAGATAGAAACTCTCAGGCTCCTCAGAGAACCTCGACTTCCTGGCAGGCACGCTCCAGACAGTCAAAGACCAAGGGATCACGGTCCCAACCATTCTCTTCTTCCTGACTCTTTTCCCTCCCCGGTAGATCCCTCCCGAGTAGGCGGCCGCCTCTCTCTTCTTCGGGACATCTGGCTCGCAGTCGTAGACGACAAGTGGGTCAGGGAGGTGATTTCGTCCGGTTATTCCATAGAATTTCACACCCGCCCGGCCAATCGTTT
This sequence comes from Allobates femoralis, assembly GCA_033576535.1. Lineage (NCBI taxonomy): Eukaryota > Metazoa > Chordata > Amphibia > Anura > Aromobatidae > Allobates > Allobates femoralis. The sequence continues at coordinate 172,891,403 of JARQOC010000002.1, forward strand.
CTTCCTGTCTTCCCCCCCAAGGTCACCAAGGAAGGCTCGCGCTTTTCTCAAGGCCGTCGATTCTCTTCGGCAGGCAGGAGTCATTGTGCCAGTGCCTCCAAGCGAAAGGTACACAGGGTTCTACTCGAACCTCTTTGTGGTACCCAAAAAAGACGGGTCTGTGCGGCCGATCCTCGACCTCAAGTTTCTCAACAAATTTATCAGACTGCGCCACTTCCGCATGGAGTCGTTGCGATCCATCATCACCTCAATGGACGAAGGGGAATTTCTCGCGTCGATAGACATCAAGGATGCGTATCTCCACATACCAATCTCTCATGCCCATCAGCGATTCCTACGCTTCGCAGTGGGTCAGGACCATTTTCAGTTCGTAGCCTTGCCGTTCGGCCTCGCCACTGCCCCAAGGGTTTTTACGAAGGTCATGGCCGCGGTCATGAAGCTACTACACTCCAGAGGAATCATGGTCTTGCCCTATCTGGACGACCTTCTTATCAAGGCACCTTCCTTCCCAGACTGCGACGAAAGTGTGAAGATCACCATGGACACCCTCGTCCGTCTAGGCTGGTTGTTAAACCTTTCCAAGTCCTCTCCAATCCCGAGCCAGACCATCACTTTTTTGGGAATGGACTTCGACACTCATCGAGGGCTCGTTCTGCTTCCACGCGAGAAGGCGGTCGCCATACGTCGAGGCATTCGTACTCTTCTCCTTCCAAGACCTCACTCCCTTCGCTCAGGAATGAGAGTCCTGGGAAAGATGGTAGCGGCTATGGAGGCGGTGCCGTTCGCTCAGTTGCATCTCAGACCACTCCAACTCGCTCTCCTGTCTCGCTGGGACAGGAATCCTGCTACCCTAGACAGGACCCTGCGACTGACGGCAGCTGTAAGGCAGTCTCTTCTTTGGTGGCTCCGTCCTACCTCTCTCCAGGTGGGAAGGTCCTTCCTGCCGGCACATTGGAACGTTCTGACCACCGATGCCAGCCTAACGGGCTGGGGAGTGGTTCACCGTCATCACACGGCTCAAGGCAGGTGGTCCAGTCAAGAGACCACTCTTCCCATCAACCTACTGGAGATTCGTGCCATCTTCCTGGCCCTGCGGGTTTTTCATCATCTGCTAGCAGGGCGTCACGTACGAGTCCAGTCAGACAATGCCACGGCGGTGGCATATGTGAACCACCAGGGCGGCACGCGCAGTGCAACTGCGATGCGCGAGGTTCGTCCGATACTGGAATGGGCAGAGTCCACGAGATCGGTGATATCAGCCGTCCACATTCCCGGGGTGGACAATTGGGCGGCAGACTTCCTCAGTCGCCAAGGCATCGCCTCGGGAGAATGGAGCCTGCACCCCGACGTCTTCCAACAAATATGCCTCAAGTGGGGAACTCCGGACGTGGACCTGATGGCCTCACGGCTGAACCGCAAGGTGTCCAGGTTTATAGCCCGATGCCACGATCCTCAAGCTCTGGGAGCAGACGCTCTGGTCCAGCCCTGGACTCAATTTCATCTTTGTTACATCTTCCCTCCGCTTCCCCTCATACCCAGGGTGGTGAAGAAGATCAAAGCGGAGGGTGTGCCAGTCATTCTCGTCGCTCCAGACTGGCCACGGCGCGCATGGTACGCCGATCTGGTCCATCTTCTCGGCGACTCCCCTGGCGCCTTCCAGATCGGCCAGATCTACTCTCACAGGGTCCTCTCCTCCACCAGAAATCCTCGGCCCTGAGTTTGACGGCGTGGCCATTGAGACCTGGGTGTTAACCCAGGCAGGTTTGTCTCCGGATGTCATTACAACCATGCTTAATGCACGGAAGCCTTCTTCGGCTCGCATTTACCATCGCGTTTGGAAGGCTTTCTTCTCCTGGTGTAACTCTCAGAACCGTCCGCCCCTGCAATTCTCGTTGCCAGCCATTTTAGGTTTTCTTCAGACTGGTCTTGACTCCGGTCTTTCCTTAGGCTCTTTGAAGGGACAAGTTTCTGCCTTGTCTGTTCTTTTTCAGCGCAAATTGGCCAACAGATCACAGGTCAGGACCTTTTTACAGGGGGTGTCTCGCCTGGTTCCACCTTACAAGAGGCCTTTGGAAACATGGGATCTGAATCTAGTTTTGGACGCTTTGCAAAGGCCTCCTTTCGAACTTCTCAGAGAGGTTCCTCTTCGCATTCTGTCTCAAAAAGTGGTTTTTCTTGTGGCAATTACATCTATTCGGCATGTGTCGGAACTGGCAGCCCTATCCTGCAAGTCTCCTTTTCTCTCTTTCCATCAGGACAGGGTGGTGTTACGCCCTGTTCCGTCCTTCCTTCCCAAGGTGGTGTCCTCATTTCATTTGAATCAGGACATAACTCTGCCGTCTTTCTGTCCGGCGCCGACTCATCGTGTAGAGAGGGCCTTCGCTGGATTTGGTTCGGGCTCTTCGCCTCTACATTTCCCGGATGGCGGTATTTCGGAAGACTGATTCTCTGTTTATTCTTCCGGAAGGACTCCGTAAAGGAATGCCTGCATCCAAGGCTACCCTGGCCAGATGGATTAGGGCAACGATTTCTGAAGCCTACCAGCTCAAGGGTCAGCCCGTTCCACCGGGGCTGCGCGCGCACTCTACCCGTGCGGTAGGGGCCTCCTGGGCTATTCGACATCAGGCTTCTGCCGAACAAGTGTGCAAGGCTGCCACTTGGTCTAGTCTGCACACTTTTGCTAAACACTACAATGTGCATGTTCAGTCCTCGGCTGAGGCTAGTCTGGGCAGACGTGTTCTGCAGGCGGCAGTTGCCCACCTGTAGAGGGTCAAGATACGTCTATATATTCCCACCCAGGGACTGCTTTTGGACGTCCCACGGTCCTGTGTCCCCCAATGAGGCGAAGGAGAAAAGGAGAATTTTGTGTACTCACCGTAAATTCCTTTTCTCTTAGCCTCTAATTGGGGGACACAGCACCCTCCCTATTGCCTATCTGGCTATTATCTTGTTATTTCAGTTCTGTGTTATCAGTTATGGTTAACTGTTTTTTCAGATATAGATGTTTTATGTAGATGGGCTAATGGCTTTCCTACTGCTTTATTCACAAAACTGGTGAGGCTGGAGCCAGCCAGGGTGTATATACTGCAGGGGAGGAGTCGCACTGTTTTCTTGTTTTTTAGAAGTATACTTAGTGTCGCCTCCTAGTGGACAGCAGCATAACACCCACGGTCCTGTGTCCCCCAATTAGAGGCTAAGAGAAAAGGAATTTACGGTGAGTACACAAAATTCTCCTTTTTATGCACAGCCTGCAAGAACCCTCTGCCCTGCGGCTTTACGTCCCCGCACTGCTAGGACTGCGCCCAGAGTAGCGTGCCTCAGCCCCCAGTTACCCCTGCCATTACTGATGCGTCCCCTGCTATGCCGGAATGGGCCATGATCATGTCCCAATCCATGTCTCAATCTATGGCCCAATCCATAGAGAATCTGTCCTCTACATTGCTCCAAGCTCTGCAGAGTCACTCTTTCCCTGGCCGCTGCCCAGCAGGGTGAATGCTCGGACCGGGACCGTATTGACCCAGACCCATCCACTTCTAGGTCAGGACGCAAGCGACCCCATAGGTCACACTCTCCAGTGTCCTCTCACAATTCACAGTCACCTCCCCAGGGAGAGTCGCCGTGCCTCCAGGTCGCCAGAGTTGTCCCCTACCAGGGAAAGTCACATGTGGTCCCGGTCATCCCCTACCAGGGAAAACCACAACGATACGCAGGAGTCCAAAGGCCTCTGTGACTCCAGCTCAGATCTGGATCCAGACAGGTCCTTAGACCTAGACCAGCCAGATGCCAATGCATTGGTTGAGGACGTAATCACTTGCATCAACCAGGGGTTGAATATATCTGACCCACCTCCAGATGCCCCAGAGCACGCGATTTGCTTTTCAAAGGGCTAAGAAGCCACCTAAATATTTCTCTGATCACACAGAGTTCAGGGCGATTCTTAACAATCATCGCTCAGACCCGGAGAAAAGATTCGGCAATCGTAAGGCACTGGAGAGGCGTTACCCCTTTCTGCAAGAGGTGACACAGACCTGGGCAGATACACCCGTAGTAGACCCCCCAGTCTCTAGGCTCGCTACACAGACACTTCTCTCCCTGCCAGATAGCTTCTCCATCAAAGATGCGACTGACCGTTAGGTGGAACACATGGCCTGATCAATTTTCGAGGCCGCAGGGTTCTCCCTAGCACCGGCATTTGCTTCAGTCTGGGCAGCCAAGACCATCATGGCCTGGGCGACCAACTTACATACGGGCCTCCGTTCGACTGACTCTGAGCTAGCAGATCAGGCGGTTTAAGTTTCCGTCGTGGCGGACTATATTCTACATGCAGCTATCGATTCCGTAAATTGTGCGGCAGTGGCTGCATCAAACGCCATCATAATCAGGTGTGCCCTTTGGCATACGGGAATGGAAAGCTGACGCAGTCTCTAAGAAGTCGCTTACACACATTCCATATTTCAGCGGACGTTTTTTCGGAGAAGAGTTGGATAAATTGATTTCTAACGCAACAGGGGGTGAAGAGGACTTCCCTACCTCAACAAAAGCCGAAACGCACCTACAACCGCCATAACCAAGCACGATTCCGTTCCTTTCGGAATTCGTCCGGCTGGTCCATCTCCTGCCCAGCGCAGACCCGTAGTTGTTCGCAGCGCAGGGAGGGTTCGAGGTCTTCACAAAGATCTAACAAGAACTGGCATTCAAAATTTGGCCAGCCCAAGTCTAAGGGATTCAAAATTCCACAAATTCTTTTCCTTATGACTCCTTATCCCCGGGCGACACACCGCCAGTAGGCGGCCGACTTTTACACTTTCGTCAAGTCTGGCTGCCTATTATAGAAGACAGGTGGATCAGGGAACTGGTGTCGTTTGGTTACGAAATAGTTAATTTCCCTCCCCCCAAATCTATTTTTTTTTTCTCTCTGTACCTCCAAGACAGCCGTCCAAGGCTCGCGCCTTCTCCAAGGCGGTCAGTTCACTTCTCCAAGCGGGAGTAATCGTGCCGGTCCCTCTAGCCGAACGCTTCCACGGGTTCTATTCCAACCTGTTCATGGTTCCCAAAAAGGGAGGCAGTGTAAGACCCATATTAGACCTCAAACAACTAAACAAATATGTAAAAGTACGACAATTTCGCATGGAGTCTCTCTGATCCATCATATCATCCATGAACGAAGGAGTGTTTCTTGCCTCCATAGATATTCAAGATGCTTACCTGCATATCCCAGTTTGTAGCTCGACCGTTCGGACTCGCCACGGCTTCCAGAGTGTTTATCAAGGTCATGGCGGCCGCCATGACTATCTTACACTCCAGAGGTGTAGTCGTCAACCCGTACCTGGACGATCTCCTTATCAAGGCTCCCACCTTCAAGGATTGCAAACTCAGTGTCGCCATTACGGTAGACACCCTAAGTCGCCTGGGCTGGTTGATCAACCTAAAAAAGTCGTCTCCAATTCCAGGTCAGTCCCTAATCTTTCTGGGCATGCAATTCCACACTTCCAGGGGTCTAGTGCTCCTTTCCAAGGAGAACACACATGCTCTCCGGCTGGGAGTTCGCGCCCTTCTTCAGCCATCACTTCGATCCTTCCGATTTGCCATGAGAGTTTTGGGCAGGATGGTCGCTGTGATCGAAGCAGTCCCCTTCGCCCAGCTTCACTTCAGGCCTCTCCAACTGGGCCATACTCAAGTCCTGGGACAAGAGTCCCTTTTCCCTGGACAGGATGTTTCGACTGTCCTCGAAGGTCAAGCAATCTCTACGCTGGTGGCTCAAACTAATCTCTCTCTAAAGGGAGATCCTTTCTAACTGGTCACTGGGAGATTCTGACCACCGATGCCAGCCTGACAGGATGGGGCACGGTGTACCGACATCACAGAGCACAGGGGAAATGGTCTCCAATGGAATCTACCATGCCCATCAACGTCCTGGAGATTCGAGCCATCTCCCTGGCATTGCGAGCCTTCCATCGTTTCCTAGCGGCTTCTCACATCAGGATACAATTAGACAATGCCACGGCCGTGGAATACGTCAATCACCAGAGTGGAACCCACAGTGCCCAGGCAATGCGAGAGGTAACACACATCCTTCACTGGGCGGAATCAACGGGATCGACCCTGTCTGCCGTGCACATCCGGGAGTAGACAACTGGGAAGCAGACTTACTCAGTCGCCAGGGCATAGACTCAGGAGAGTGGTCCCTGCACCCCGAAGACTTTTAGCAAATTTGTCATCGCTGAGGGACTCCGGATGTGGATCTAATAGCATCACACCTCAATGCCAAGGTTTCCAACTTAATGGCCAGATCACATGATCCCCGGTCCATAGGAGCGGACGCCCTAGTTCAGGACTGGACTCAATTCCAACTCCTATACATCTTCCCACCCTGCCTCTAATCCCCATAGTGGTGCGGAAAATCAGACAGGAAGGGGTCCCAGTCATCCTTATCGCCCCAGACTGGCCCAGACGCGCATGGTATGCCGACATAGTCCCCATGGTGCCTTCCAGATCGTCCAGACCTTCTGTCTCAGGGCCCGTTCTACCACCAGAGTTCAGGAGCAAGGGCGTGACCCTTGAGACCTGGATTCTGACACAAGCAGGGGTCTCACAAGACGTCATTTGCACCATGATCAGTGTGAGAAAGCCAGCCTCTGCTAGGATTTATTACCGCACCTGGAAACCTGGAAATCCTTTTTTGCCAGACTGTCCCTTGGCTCTCTTAAGAGCCAAGTCTCAGCTCTCTGGTTTTTTCAGTGACGACTCGCAACAAAACCAAGTCAAGACGTTTCTTCAAGGGGTTTCCCGCTTGGTTTTCCCCCTACAGACGACCGCTGGAGGCGTGGGATCTCAACTCGGTGTTGACAGCATTACAAGAACCACCCTTTGAGCCCCTGAAGTAGATCTCACTCCGCCTTCTATCCCAGAATGTGTTTTTTCTGGTGGCAATCACCTCTCTTCGCAGAAAGTCTGAACTCGCAGCGCTCTCCTGCAGGCTGCCATTCCTGGTTTTTCACCAGGACAAGGTCGTCCTCCATACGGTCCCCTCTGTCCTCCTGGAGGAGGTCTCCACTTTCCACATCGAGGAAATTTCCTTGCCATCCCTTTGTCCAGCTCCGGCTCATTGGGTTGAGAAGGCTCTGCATATGCTGGACCTTGTCAGGGCATTGCGTGTCTATGTATCTAGAACGGCGCCGTTCTAGAAAGTCGGACTCTCTTCCTTCTTCCGGAAGGCAGCCACAAGGGCTTGCTAGATGGATCAGATCCACCATTCAAGATGCTTATAGGCCCAAAAACGTGCCACTTCCGACTGGTATCAGAGCGCACTCTACCTGTGCGGTAGGGGCACCAGGCGTCGGCACAATAAGTGTGTAAGGCAGCCACCTGGACTAGCTTACACACGTTCACAAAAGTTTACAGAGTCCATACCCAGTCTTCAGCGGATGCGAGCCTGGGTAGAAGCGTCCTGCAGGCGGCAGTAGCCCACCTGTAGGATGCAGTCTTTACACAATATTCGTTCCATTGCTTTTCCCACCCAGGCACTGCTTTGGGACGTCCCATGGTCCTGTGTCCCCCAATGAGGTGAAGGAGAAATGGAGATTTTTGTGTACTCACCGTAAAATCCTTTTCTCTTAGCCTCTAATTGGGGGACACAGCTCCTGCCCTGTTGCCTGTTTCGGGCCTTTTCTTCTGAGTTCTCATATTGTTTTTTGAGCTCGTGCATAGTTGCCTTCTTACAGGCATAGTTACATATGTTATCACTGTTACGTTCCTCCTACTGCTTTAGCACACAACTGGTTAGGACAGTGCCTGTCCAGGGGTGTATACTGCAAAGGAGGAGCCACTGTTAATCTTTTTGCCTAGTGTCGCCTCCTAGTGGACAGCAGCATAACACCCATGGTCCTGTGTGTGTCCCCAATTAGAGGCTAAGAGAAAAGGATTTTACGGTGAGTACACAAAAATCTCCTTTTTATTGTGTGCGGCGGCATGAAGGGCCATATCCAGGATGAAGCGGGGGCATATTCAAAATAATTAAGCCATGTACCGCAATGGGGGGCCATATCCAGTGATGGGGAGGTGTACACTTCCTCTAATTTAATGTGCCCTTTGTCGTTGACCCATCTCTTAGCGCAGTTTCAGAACGGAGAGTGGACAGCAGGGGGTGCAGTGCATATTAAATGAGCATAATGATCAGGAGCACGTGTCCTCCCGCAGCCTCTTCCCAGCCCGCTCCAGAGACCCAGCTTCCCCCAGCACAGCCCTACAGTCACATATTGCTATTATTTATTTATAGAACACCATTGATTCCATGGTGCTGTACATGAGAAAGGGTTACATACAAACAAGTTAACAATACGAGCAAACTAACAGTGACAGGCTGGTACAGAGGGGAGAGAGGACCCAGCCCTTGCGGGCTTACAATTCTACAGGGCATTGGGGAGAGAGACAATAGGTTGGGTCTGCTCTGGTGGTGGTGGAGTGCCGGGTCTGCTCTGGTGGTGGTGGAGTGCCGGGTCTGCTCTGGTGGTGGTAGCCTCTTTAAATTGGGGGGCACAGCTCCTGGGCCCCGTTTTCCTTTTCGGGGCCCTTTTTTTCTGAGTTCTCATATTGTTTTTTTTAGCTCGTGCATAGTTGCCTTCTTACAGGCATAGTTTTTCATATGTTATACTGGGTTTCGTTCCCCTACTGCTTTGCACACAACTGGTTAGGGCAGTGCCTGTCCAGGGGTGTTTTACTGCAAAGGAGGAGCCACTGTTAACTTTTTGCCTAGTGTCGCCTCCTAGTGGACAGCAGCATAACACCCATGGTCCTTGTGTGTCCCCCCCAAATTTGAGGGTAAGAGAAAAGGGTTTTACGGTGAGTACACAAAAATCCCCCTTTTTATTTGTGTGCGGCGGCATGAAGGGCCATATCCAGGGTGAAGCGGGGGCCCTATTCAAAAAAAATTTAAACCATGTACCCGGGAATGGGGGGGCCCTATCCAGTGATGGGGGGGTGTACACTTCCTCTAATTTAATGTGCC